>JAKOGI010003235.1:40000-61490 GCA_029747015.1 Carnegiea gigantea | reverse complement strand
TTTTTTTTTTTTTTTTTTTTTTTTTTTTTTTTTACATAACCCAACTCTATATTCGCTAATTTTACTGGCTTTTTTTTAAATCCCTTGTCTGCCACGGCCAATCATCATGACATTCATAGCCTCATTAAAAAGTTTAGTGGTAGGACTGGTGCAAAAATATTCATTGAATTTTTTTAATCAAACTAGATAATGTAGTGGCAGTTTTAGCCAAACATTTCATTCCTCCTGTACCTTTAGCATCAAATTCACCATTCTAGATAGGACTGTCAAAAGTTAATCTGACACAATTACCGAACCGAATCAAACACAAAATTAAGTAGGTTTAGATAAGAATTTTCAACCAATTTAATTAAACGGCTTCACACATTTAACCCATTTAATTAATTTGGTTAAGTTTAGATTGAGAATTTTGATACAAAAAAATACATATTTAACTTGTTTAATCAAATGGACTAAATAAGTTGATCCGCTTACCCAATTACCATGTACTTTTTGGGAGGAATTGTGAAAATTTGGAATTTAATCAAGTTGATATTTGTTTTGTGATTGTAAATCTTGTGAATCACAAACAAACGACAATGGTTGCATTATGATATTATATTGAAGTCAAAATTGATTTATAATGCTCAGGAATCACATTTTAGTCAAGATATTAAGCGAGTAAACAAGTAACCTAAACATGACATGTTTATATTAAATGGGTGAATTGGTGAATTTCAGATCAACCCGTTTAAAAAAATAAACGGGTACATGTCAAGATTTTCAACCCATTAAAAAACATGTTAGCACTATGATATTATATTGAAGTCAAAATTGATTTATAATGCTCACGAATCACATTTTAGTCAAGATATTAAGCGAGTAAACAAGTAACCTAAACATGACATGTTTATATTAAATGGGTGAATTGGTGAATTTCAGATCAACCCGTTTAAAAAATAAACGGGTACATGTCAAGATTTTCAACCCATTAAAAAACATGTTAGATTCAGGCCGAAGATTTCTCAACCCGTTTAAGTTCGATATGAATACGAATTGGACCCGACCTAACCTGTTTGACAACCCTAATTGTAGATAGTCCTTATCTTAAGTCTTCGGACAAGTACAAAAATGGAAGCATAAAAAAAAAAAAAAAAAAACCCAACTTTCTCATGTGCAACATGGCGTATGATTAGCATGACAAAAGCAGCATGGGGATGCCCAAAGCTGTTGCATGGAATGGAATACCAAGACACCAAGTGTTTAGCATGAGCATCAAGTATATATGTAGACTGCATAGTCATAACAAAATAAGCAATGAGAATATAAAGTACGTATTTAGACTAGACCGTCCAGCGTTAAACGTCTATAACCTGCATTTTTCTCCCGGCTAAACTAGCTATAACCTAGATGAACAAGATAAAACTGCGGCCGGAACCTAATTTAGCTGAACAATGATAGGATTATCGACATCGACCATGGCCTATGGGAAGCCAAGAGAATGCTCTGCGCCCTCATATAAATGATACCAAGGGCCGACAAGAATTTCCGAGAGTAAGTGATCAAGACAAATCAAATCGACAGGCATATGAGAAAGAATCAAAATCCAATACTTTCAGGATCTTCCTCTCTTCTCTACTGACAAGAAGGATCTCAGATCATCTTAATCCAGATTGTACTTGACATGTCCAAGGTATAACCCACAGGCAGGGGCCATGGGACTTGTAGCAGTTACATCTTCGGCGTTCAGGATCCTTTCCACTGAAACAAATCATTATTTTAGTGCACTTTTGGAGAGAACCTAATAACAAAACTGTCCTTTTTCCTCTCCCAAAAGGGAAAGCAATGAGGAACAGAATGCACAATGCAGACAAAAGAACTCAAATGCCTGAAAAACGTCACCAGGAAAAGAAAAAAGTACATACCATCTGCAATTGTTAGCTGCCCGGTTCCAACGCACTTTAGAACACCGACCAGTAACCTAACCTGAGCACAGTCATGGAGAGAAATTACAATATACGATTAAGCATTCGTCTCAATTCTCAATCGAAGAAAAACGCATCTTTCCTTGCATCTCTTTTCCATCTACAAATAAACTCCCGTTGATCATTTTTTGGGAGGAGGTTTTGGTTATGGGGAGAGAAACAATGGCGGAGTTTCTATTCTGAACTTTGCGATTGCATATGAATTGTTGGTGGTAAATTCTTACTTTAGGAAGGAGGACCACTTGGTGATCTTTAAGAGTGGCTCCACAAAGACTCAAATTGATTACTTCCTAATTACGACAAAAAATCAGCAGTTATGTAAGGACTGTAAGGTAGTACCTAGTGAGTATTTAGAAACTCAACATAAGTTGCTAGTGTTGGATGTGGAAGTCAAGTGTTCAAACTAGAAGAAGAGGAGTGTTGAGTACACTAGAATTAAGTGGTGGAAGCTTACTAAAGAGAACGCTATGAAATTATCAGAGAAGATTACTGAAGAAGGAGCTTGGAGGCAGGTAGAGGATGCAGATACAATGTAGGAGGCAATTGCAAAATACATTCGAAGATCGGCTAAGGAAATCCTAGAGACATCTAGGAGAGGTGGAAACAAAATGAATGGAGCCTGATGGTGGAACGAGGAGGTAAAAGAGAAAGTCCAGGAGAAAAAAGAGACATACGATGCTTTTTATGAACAATGGAACGGATGAAGAAAAAAAGATTAGTAAAGTTAGATATAAAGCAGCAAAAAAGGTAGCCAATAAAGCTGTTGCTTCAGTTCAGAGCATGGCTTATGATAGGTTATATTAAAAACTGGAGACCAAGGAAGGTAAGAAAGAAGCCCTTAAATTGGCGAGGGTTAGGGAAAGAAGAACTAGGGACTTGGGTGCCTTGAGATGCATCAAAGATGAAAATGGTAAAATATTGTATGAGAATACAAAAATCAAGAAGAGATGGCTCCTCAATAGTGAAGGAATAAAAGATTTTTGCAGTAGAGGAGAGAGTAGTGAGAGGCGTCTAGATGCTCAATTGTGTGAACTTATCAACAAGGACGATATTAAAGAGACCCTAAAGAAGATGACCAATAGGAAGGTAAAGGAATCAGACCAGATACTGATGAAAGTATGAAAATGTTTGAGTGAAGAAGGATTAGAATGGCTAACAGAGCTTTTCAATATTATTTTTAGGACCGCTAAAATACCCAGAGAATGGAGGTTTAGTACAGTCATCTCATTGTACAAGAACAAAGGAGATATTCAGGATCGTAATAATTATAGGGGTATAAAATTGCTTAGTCACATAATGAAGTTATGGGAGAAGATGATTGAGAGAAGATTGCAGAAGGATATTTCCATAACAGAAAACCAATTTGGTTTTATGTTTAGCAGGTCAACTATAGAGGCGATTTACCTCCTTAAAAGACTCATTGGATTGTATAGAAACAGAAAGGTAGATTTTTATATAGTGTTCATTGACTTGAAAAAAGCATATGATAGAGTTCCGCGTAAGTGTTATGCAGATACTTGAAAAAGAAAGGAGTATCACCTGCATATATTCGAGTTATTAAGGATATATACGAGAGAGGTAGGACGAGGGTTAGGACACAAAGAGGGGCTACATATGACTTCAAGGTTGGTATATGCCTGCATCAAGGTTCCACTTTAAGCACTTTTCTTTTCACTCTAGTTATGGATAAACTTACAAAAGGAATTCAAGATGAGTTACTATGATGTATATTATTTACAGATGACATCATTCTTATTGATGAGACCAGAAAGAGAGTTAATGGCAAGTTGGAGCGATGAAGGCATACACTGAAGTCTAGAGGTTTTAGAAAAAGTAGATCAAAAACTGAATACCTACATTGTTATTTTAGTGCAAGGGAAGACGCGGGGGAAGAAGTCACCATTGATTGGATGACGATACCAAAGGTCGAAAAGTTTAAATATCTAGACTCGAATATCCAACAGAATGGGAATATAGACGAAGATATTAACCAGCGCATAAAAATAGGTTGGCAAAAATGAAAATATGCTTCAGGTGTGCTGTGTGATAACAGGATGCCTGTAGGATTAAAAGGCAAAGTTTATCGTTTGGTAATTAGACCGGCTGTACTGTATGGATCGGAATGTTGGCCTATAAAACAAGATATAAGTCCAAAAGTTGATGGTGGCAGAGATGAGGATGATCAGGTGAATATGTGGTTATACGAGAATTGATAGAATTAAGAATGAAATAATCAGATATTTAGTTAAAGTATGTCCTATAGAAGATAAGATGAAAGAAATAAGACTCAAATGATTTGGTCATGTAAAAAGGAGTATGAACACTCTAGTAAGAAGATGTGAGATAATTAACATCCCTAAAGGTAATAGAGGAAGAAGACGACCAAAGAAGAGTTTGGAACGAAGTGATTAGAGGCGATTTGAAAGTTGTAAGATTGACGAAGGACATGGCTCAGGAGAGAAAACTATGGCGGGATAGGATTAAGATCTTAGATCACAAAGAGCTGGCCACCTGATTTGGGTAGGTTTTTTCGGTTGCGGTAGGGTAGGTTTGATTGTGATTTTTTTCGTATGTCGTGTTTGTATACAGGTTGTACACTCATTTGGGAAGAGACATTGTTTGCCTACCTCTATTTGTTAACGTATAGTATCTTCCGCTACTTTGTTGTACCTATGTTGTACGTTTATTTACATAGTTACGGCCACATGATTTATTAGTATTTCTTAATCCATTCTCTACTGCGTATCCTTTGTTTTTTTTCCATTTAATGTTTTCAGAAAATCCTTCTTCTGTAATAAGTTTTCACAAAATTTGATTTTTGTGGGTCTCTTAGATTCAGCCTCTCTACAGGCAGGGATGACGATAGGTGTAAGGCTGCCTACATCTGGATCCCCCTAGGACCCGCGAAAGCGGGACCAATACTGAGAGGTGGTGATGGTAATAGTGTTGATCATTTTTCAGGAGGGTGGCAGGAGAGGGGTTTGGGTAAACCAATACAGCCATAATATACTTCGATCTCCAAATGCAGGTCACTTTGAAATGACAAAATGGACGTCAGAAGCACGTACAATGTCATGCACCACTTGTTATCATGCTTTACCAAATCATCATATAAATGCAGCTTTTTACGCATGCAGACATGGTAACAGTCCATTATTATAGAAATCCAACAAGCATTACAGGCAACCAAAATTATAAAGTTTGGCAAACATAGTTGGGGACAGAACAATCATAAATTTGCACAAGTTTGGGGCTTAGCAAATTGAGGCGATGATATAATAAAAAAGGAAGTGAGAATAGCTTAGTGGTGGAATTTGAGAAAACAATGGAATTAAGCGGACCGCCTTCAATAAGGGAGAGGATTTCCATCTCTATTGCTGCCATATAACTACCTTCAATAACAAAAGGGGGGAAGGGTGAGAGAGAAGCACGAAATTGTAATGGGGATTCAAAGGAAAACACAATATCTAATAATTAAGACAGTCTGTTCAGATTACATATGGAACACGGACAATACTTGCTCCAATTTCACTATAAATAAATCCCCCCCCCCCCCCCCCCCCGCCCCCAAACACAAACACATACCCCATTGTCAGCCACAAACTAGCAGCCAACTTGGGGCAGTTTTGAAGCATGAGGGTAATAAAGGGATGCAACATAGATTCTCGGATTAAAAAAGGTCAAGGCCCACAAAATCGCAAAGGGTCCTGGGGCTCGGGGCGCAAGCTTCAAGGCGAAGGCGCAGGCTTTTCAGACACGAGGTGCACTTTTACTCAACAATGCTTGAAAATTACTTCCAAAGCATATTTTTGACAAATAAGTTAGAAAGTAGCATTAAACAAGTATTAGACAACATAGCAGACCACACTATAGTATCTTATATAGGATTCATTAATTTTGAAGGCATTTTAGGAAGAAGAGAAAAAAAGGGATGAAACAATATTTGACAGCATATTAGGATGAAAGGGAAGTATATTCTTTAATCCCTCTTTCCATATTATTGGTATTGGCAGCACCATATTTCCCATCTAGAGAGAGGAAGAGACTGGCGTAGATCAACCACCGGAAAAGTATGGGAAAAGATTGATCAACTATATCTTTATTAAAACATTGTTCAAGTCAAGCCTTCAACTACAACCAACCCTCTAGGGTTCTTCAACTTAGTCTATATTCGAAACAACTGCATGCAATTAGATAATGGTTTCTACCCCAGATTGAATAATATAGCAAAGGTAAGCATGAATCTAAAGGCATTTGTGTTTTTCCACAGTGTGTGTTACTCTTTTCTCTCTCCTCCATGATCTTTTTCCATAAAGCACGGGCTTGGGTCGTTTTGAGCCTTGGTTTGAAGCAAAAGAAAGCACGGCTTCTATAGACTTAATGAATGAGCTAGGCTTGACCCCCTTACAAGGCGCAACAGATTGGGCTTTAGGCTTTTGTGAGCCCAAACGTGCTCTTTTAAACACATCATAGATTAAATTAATTTGCCCAAGTTCAACAACATGAATTAGACTAATTTACCCTGTTATAGTTTTTCTAAGATAACCTAATGTTTCCTAGAGCAACTGGCTTTACTCACTCCACCCAAGGTAAGCAGTTCCACTTTACAATGGATGCCCTCAAAAATGAAGACCAGAAACTTGGGAAAGGGGGGGGGGGGGGACCCTTGTTTATATAGAGAAACACTAAATTAATTGATATCCCATGTGTTGAGACCACCTCATCACTCATTGGAAACAAACCTTTTTCCCTTTATTAATATCCATTAAATGAACTTCAACAATTACTATGATATAATTTACCATGGGCTTTTCAATTAACAATTATCATGCATATGAACATAGTTAAACACAAAAGAAGTCGGTAAGCTAATAGATTAAGGCATTTGGATTTATTAAATAAATACACAAGCACATTATTTATTTAGCTCTGTGAATGTAAGTCATAGAACTTTGCCCAAAAAGTATTTGCCAGAAAGATATTATTTTTCCAATCGAATTTTAATGAATAATTTTCAAAGACCATGCAAAGCACTTAACCATGTTCTCTGTCTCTCTTAACATTCATTTATCATCCTTCTTCAGGGTACTTAAAATCAGTTCCATCCAGAAAAATAATCAGCAGCACTTAATTTTACGATAGACGCCAATTTGAGATATATGAAAGTCAAGAACTGAAAGAAAGAAACAAGAAAAGTTATGCGGTTCATACTCATACAAGTGATAATTTCTCCTCTTTGAAGTGGAGAGCAAGCAAAAGAAACATAAGTGAAAAAGATAAAAGGATAAATAAGTACCAAAGTCCACGACTTTCATGCGAATATACAACAAACGATACGAATTCACAGTTAGAAATCAAAGCTTTTGTTCAAAGGGGGTAGACTAACCTTATTGAAGAGTAACTTATGGAGTCCCCCTATTTATTTCATGTCCTTGTTCACTATCCCAGCTAACGTCACCAATCGTTTGGAAAAAATTATGAGAGACTTTCGTTGGTCAAACAATGAAACTAGTGGTGGTTTCCATTGGGTTAATTGGAAAGAAGTTCGTTGTTCCGAGCAAAAGGGAGGGCTAGGCATAAGAACTCTTTGCCATATGAATGAAGCTCACAAGACCATGTGGCTTGGGCGTTGTACTAAAGAGGATAATGCTCTTTGGAAGAATGTGATCAATGAAAATGTGGGGTTGATTTTTTGGGTTAGTGGACCAAAAAGAGCCCCTATGCTCATGGGGTGGGCTCATGAAAGCGTATTTTAACAGGTTTGGAACGTTTCAAATCTTTGCTGCATTTCGAAGCGAAGAATGGGTCTAGGATGCGTTCTCACATGATGTATGGTGTGGGGATCAACCTCTCAAGATTTAATTTCGTGATCTTTTCAGCATGGCACTTCTAAAAGATGCTACGGTGCATGATGTGGTCTATTGGAATGGTGACCAAAGTTATTGGAACATAATTTTTTGTCAAGAAGCCCCAATGATTGGGAAGAGGATAGTGGGTTGCAATTTTCCGGCAACTCATGCCAAGATGAAGGTATTACCTGAGGGCATTGATGAGATCGTCTAGCCTTATGACTCTAAAAGCTCCTTCTCTAGTAAGAGATTTGTCAAAGGCTTTATGATGGTGGGAATTGTCCTCATTTTCCCGCTAATGCTATTTGGAAGTCTAAGGCATCTATGAAAGTATGCTTCTCTACTTAGGCAGCTACTAAACAAAAGATCCTCACAAAGGATGGGCTTAAAGAAAGAAATTTTAACGGGCCTAGTAGTACTCCATGTGCCTCGAGGAGGAGGAATTGGTGGACCATCTCCTTATCCATTGTAGTTGGGCTTCCTCTCCCTGGCATTTATCTCTTTCCTTGATGGTGTCAATTGGGTGTAACCGTATTCGGTCAAAGATGTGGCGGTGGCTTGGAAAAGAAGAATGAAGAAGAGTTGGATTTCTTGTGTTTGGAAGATGATTCCTTCGGCCATTTTGGGGGGGGGTACTTGGAATGAAAGGAATCATCGGAATTTTGAGGACAAAGTCTTGTCCTGTCAAAATTTCAAGCTCTACTTTTTGAAACTCTTGTATGGCAAGAGGCTTGTGCTTAACGATCGGAAAAACTTAAATCTTTTTGGATTTTGTAGAATATTAATGCATTAATGCTTGAGGGCATACTAATGTTTTGTAATTAACCCCTTTGATACATGTGGTGGCATCCCCTTGGTGTATATCTAATGCATACTTTGATTAATCACTTCCCCCCCCCCCAAAAAAAAAAAAAACACTTCTTTTTTTATTTCACGAAGTATCTAAGAAAGATGACCCACGTCTCGCCAATAAAGCCACTGGTGACAAGGGTCAGTAACATCACTTAGTTTTCATTACAAATAATTCAGATTATATTATGTACTCAAACACCAAGGTTGGATTTTCAAAGAAAACATGCGACAAATCGGATTACTTGGAGCATTTTTCCCAAAATAAATAAGTCAATAACTGTCCACTGTCACCATTGCAAACATTGACAGTTTGAGATATTTTATACCAGAAACTCATTCCCTGCCTTAAAATTGTAGGCAACAAATAATATTCCATTGAAAAATTGGGTGTGCGAAAAATACCCAAAGTTGCAAGGGCTTGACAGAGTACTGACCTGATGATAGAGAAAAGAGCGTGCACGTGCTTTCACAACCAAGCAACGGTGTGCTTTCCGAATGCCAAATCCTTCGCAAGATCCATTGGTAGTCTCTTTAGCAATATCAGTGGAAGCAATAAGAGCTACATCTGTTAGGCATGGAAAACAGGGAACAGAAACAGACTCGAAAACTTCAAGTTCATCTAGAGTCCTAATGGGGGAGCTAGCCTGTGATATATCAAGAGACCAAAACAGCCATCAGAAACTACCATAAATGTGAGCCCATATTGCACAGATATTTTCTCAAAAAGGAAATACTTAATGCGCATTGGAGATGAATGCAGTAAAATAAAACTGGTTGTCAGTTTTACAATGCCGAATGCCGTGATACTCTCCCTCACTCAGCTGGACAAAAGACAGCAATTAATTTCAGAAGAAATCAGAGGCAAGTAAATGAAATGAATGGGAAGGGATGACAAAAGGGTTTCTTTTCCTGAAATTCATGCTCAGTAAACCGATTTGATCAACAATTCTGTAGAATCATTCGACAAATCACAAGCTAATTTGCCAAACTATGTACAATATTTCATAATCACATTGTAAGGCGCAAACAGTTTGTTTTGAGCAAGACAATAGACATTACATGGACATTTTCCCATTGAAATAGTATGTTTCATTTGAACAGAATGCCATACTCCTAGGTCAGGACAAATAATGTAGTTATGAAACAAATCCTCCATATATGCGCACAGAGATAGAAGAGACCTAAAGCAGGTTCGTGTCATGTTGGGATGGGTTGTTCTTTCTTCCACATGCATTTACATATTGTACACTATTTATAGATATAGAAAGCTTGATGGGGGGATAATGTTGCCATAGGCAGACCAAAGGGGACAAATCACCCTGCAGTACAACAATAAATGCCTAAATTGCAAAAGAGGGAGATTAGTTTTTTTCCCACAAAAAGGAAAATTCACTTGCGATAGAGTACCCAAACTTTGAAAATTGAACCTTTTACTTCACCACCTAATTAATCCAGATTCACAGTCATATTCAGCTGAACACGTCCATTGTCTGACGTCTATTAAATGGAACATTCTGAAAGTTTAGAGGGAAATATTTTAGTTCCATTGACTTCCATTAAGCCTTCCGTCTCTTTGAATTATTAAAATTTTGATGGTTTACCAAGGAAATGGTTGATCTTGTGATGGTGAAGACCCTTTGGTACAAGGCACTCATGATTAATGTAGAGAGAGGAAACAACCTGACGACCAGCAGCGCTGAAAGAACTGAAATCACAGCACAAGGCACTCATGATTAATACAATGAGAGAGAAACAACCTGACAACCAGCAGCCCTGAAAGAACTGAAATCATGCTTCCCAATAAGAACTTTGCATGCATCCTGAATAAAAATGATTATAAATAAGAGCGCCTCAAACATTATCTTGACACAAGATCGGCTATTCAGACAAACCTGCATTGCTTGAAGATTCAATTCCTCTGGGACCTGCCATGCCCGATCTCTCTCAAATGTTGACAATGATTCTGGTCCAGACAACAAGCGGTAGTAATACCTTCATAAAATTACTGCATTTAGACCTCAGGGAAACTTTGAAGTCATGGAAAAAATATAAATGAATTAGGTCACCATTAAGTAATTAACTGTAGGACGGATACGTTCACTAGGCTTCAACATATAAATATGGCATTGCAACAAAATGCCCAAAGCTTAAGGTACTATAAGAAACACCTCTATCCACCCCCCCTCCAAAAAAAACACAAACTACCATCACCAATCAAGGACATCAAACCATATACCAACCATGTCCAGTAAAGTATTTCAGTCTGATATTGCAAATGCAAGAAGGCTTTAGGTTTGACATTAGAAATTAAAATATAAAAAAAAATCAAAGCAGTTCTCGGCAAGCTACAACAGAGTTGGAAGTGGTTTCCACTGACCCCCCCCCCCCTTTTTGGGGTGGGGGTGGGGGTGGGGGTGGGGAGAGGAGGTGGGTCCAAGAAGCATATGCAGTACGTTCACTGGGATCACTGCTTCTTCATCGGTCTGTGTGCAATTTGTCATTTTTACCCCACCAATGTGCATATTCCGTGCACCAGGAGGCAAACACAAGTGACATTCACAGATGGTATTCTTCCCTTTTTTTCCCTATTTTGCTTTATTTAATGTTAAGTGTGTCAGACCATATTCTATATAGTTGTAAAATTGTGTATTTATGGATCCAAATACTCTAAAATGACTAAAATATTGTTTGGAGATTTACTTTTTGTAAAACCCTCAATAGAGGAAAGAAGGTTAATTGTTAGCTTGCAACCTTATTGTAGGTACAATAAACTAATAATAAAAAAACTGTTTTCCTGAGAAAAAATTGGGACTTCATTTTCCATCTTGGATGTTAAACAAAAAGGCCACATCACAAAAAAAAACAAAAAGAGACCTGTACTCATACTTAGGACATTGACATATGATCTAAGCTTATGCTGAAAACAGAACATGGGGGTGAAAACATGATCATTTTGTTGCATAAATAACCTCATACCTCACAACAGGATACGTAAATTGAAATAGGAAAACAATGCCTTCAAATTAAAATAGGAAAAATGAATACCTACGTGCGCTCTTGGGCCTTATATCTGGCATGAAAATCAGAGGGAACACTTCGGATGTCGACAACCGTAACGTCACCTTCTTTCTGCCAAATAATATAGCAAGATTTTAGGATATTACTGATGTACACGAGAATATATGAGGAAGAGATGAAGGAAGACAATGCCAAAAGATAACTCCAAGGCAGAAAACATCCTTTGCTTGCCCTATTACAAGGTAAGGATTCGTCATTTCTACTACTTCTTAATATCAAAGTATTCCTGAAGATTTCCTTCTTGCATTGCAATATTTCCATTTTCACTTATAAGCAGCATAATCAGGAAAAGAAATTGTGGATCACTCGGAAAAATTAATTTATCATAACAACCACAAGAAATTTACTGTATATAAGACTTAAGTCTTAAACCAACCATAGGAAAATAACTCACGTAATTTCCCAAGTTTCTAAAACTGTGCAGCAGCACCTTAGATGATTTACATAACTACTAAAGATGTCTAAGGACCCAGTGGGCATGCCCAATGCTTCATCGTCCATCTTCAGATGAATGTTGTATTATTTTCAAACAATTTCAAAACGACTACAGCCAATTTTATCAACTTCAGATGATACTGAGTCAATTAAAGCAAACTAACTCACAAATATCCCATTGGCTTTTCTCCTCTTGAAGTAACCAACCACACCAAAGCCAACACAACACCAGAAATCCCAAATAGGTAGGGTATGAAAGCGTCAAATGTGAATAGCCTTAGGACCAAGTCACAGAGAAGATGTTTCTGTTGAAGAAATACCAGGCAGTAATGTTTTTCATTTAAGATACAGAAGAAACAACCACTTTGCAATTCAATTGCAAGGGGAAAACCAAGATCACCCCCACCCCCCAACTCAAAAAAAATGTTTTGCCCACGGCAGGGTATCATGTTTACGTTTAGTTTGTTTTGGAAAGAACGAGAGGAAAAAAGAGGGATGGGTAACAGAAGAAGGATTAAACTGAAAAAACCCCATCCTTTGACGTATAATGACACGGCCCCATATGCCAAATCATACAAAGAATTTTGTACATTGGCCACACTATTGTATCTTCCTTATCTCATAATAAACAAGAAGTCTATGTCCAAAAATTTAGCATATGATGGCATTAATGACAACACAAACTTCATTTATTAACTAGTCAATTACTTGGTTATTATTCTTCAAATTCTCACACACTAATGAGACCGAAAGGCACATAATACAAACCATAAGAGAAACAAGCGAGCGGCATTATATGGGCTTACAGTGTAACTCATGGTTCTTATGGAACTTACCATATCAATTTATGCAAACAAAAGAAATGAAAGGAGAGGGAGAAATTGACAATATTATTCAATTGATTTAGAAGATATTTTATTGACCTGAAATTACCTGTAAAAAATGATTGACGGCTCTTCTAACAACAGAAGGCTCGTGAGGTTGCAACTACAAAAGCAAACATCAAAGAGTTAGTGTGTCAGTCAAGAGAGATGACTACTGGCAGTTTGAATTGCTATGAATATAAAAGCTTGCAGTTTAGTGAAGTAACAAGAGAAACAGAAGGGTAGTTTGAACTAGTGCTGCCAATACAACTTGCACTTTAGTCAAACAACAAAAGAAACATAATAACAGAGAACAGAGGAACTCAAATGAATAACATAATGCCACAACTAAAAATGAGAAGAAACATGACTACTGGAAGTAAAGAATTAAAGAGTAATTAGTTCAAACTCAGTCTTCCAGCCACCACAACCCAAGAAGGATATGGATTTTTTTTTTGGGGGGGGGGGGGGGGGAAGGGTCACCAGTCAGAGATCATGATGCACGTTGCTCAGATGCTGAGATTGCATGTGACGGAAGGTAATAGGGTTTGTATGGAGCTCCTTCTGTTTAAGACAAATAAATCATAAGGTAACGTACCACTTCACCTGGTTTTCTCTTACTAATACGCTCCACATCGACGTGACAGACATTTGATAAGGCATGAACGCCTGCATCCTGCAACAGTAGAGGCAAAGAGGTTCAATTTTATCAGCCATCTTTATGTTTCACAGGCTTAAAGACATGAAAAATGTATAATCCAACAAAAACAACTTGATTGAGTTGTGAGTTTATAACCTTCCATCCTCAGAGTCAGAACCAGGGTTCAAACCTTGGTGGCCACAACTTCCTTGTTGTACAGGAGGTGGCTTAGTTAGGCCCGCTTGTTATCCCCCCTCCCTCTCAGGCTAAGATGGGAAGCTATTAAGCCCACCCTTGCCAAACCCAAACAATGCTAAAGGCATAATCCACAAAAGAAGTCAAGTCCAACATTTGAGAAGCCCCCTCCCCTCAAAAAACAAACCAAAAAAAAAAAAAAACAATGTTCCTCCAACATGGGCATCATGTATATATATCCAACACAACACAACACAACATGACACAACAGGGGCTTGGCATGAAACATGGATCAACTCACGGCCTAGCAATTCAGCACGCTTAAACATAGCATTTTATTTATGCAGTAAATCACTGTCTACAGTTTTTACAGAAAAGTATCCACAGTGAAAAGATTTCAAACCATGCCTAAATCATCACAACTGATCAAAACCAATATAAACACATTTATTAAGTTACATCAGAGGCGGGAAAAAAGGTTTTCAGACCCTAGGAGAGAAAGAGCTTAATGTAATGCATATTAATGAATACATATCTGTGCTCCTCTATCTGTCTCCCAGATAGAGTCCAAAGGTCTTCATATAAATTATCAAGGGGTGCTACAGAGTACAGACCATGTTTGACATGTCCCAAACAAGTTTGACGACAGGACCAAAAGTAGCAACCTCCTTTTGTTGTCATTAGCATTTTCTTTCTCTCATTGTCATTTGTAAACCACAAAGTTATCTCATTGAAAGGGCACAAAGTTGTGTGAGGTGCATCACACAAGGACATAAATTACAAGGTCAAGCTACAAGCATCATCAATCTTCTACATTCTCTCTGTTTTCACAAGGCATAGATGCACGTAACCTATGTATGGGTTGCGATTCGAAGAAAGTGAGAAATCGCACATCCAATGTTAAGTCATTCTATCGTTTGAACCATAGTTATCAGGAACGCTCGCTTCCTAAATCATTTAGTTTGGAACATTGATCGCTCCTATTTGCAGAAATTTAGTTCAATTTAGGCTTCAAATCGTTTGTTCCCAGAATGTGGACTGCGGTGGTATGAGGCATTCCTAGTAACTATCGTTTGAACAAAATGGGAAAACCAATTAAAGCCAACAAGGAGTGAAGACCTTGCCTAGCCAAGGAAATAGTTAAATGCAAAAGTATATGCCCTTAGGGCCTGTTCTTTTCGTAGGTAAATTAAGGTGGGCAAAAGAGTGAAGTAGGTTGAGATGGCTTGAAGTAGGTTGAAGTGGATTGAATTTTTTTATGTGATAAATTGAACTTGGTTAAAATAGTAGAAGTGAGTTGAAGTAGGTTAAAGTGGGTTGAGATTGGTATTTTAGAATTGATCCACAAAAAGAACAGGGCCTTAGTCGTTAATAACAAGCTTTCCCACAGCAACGACAGCACTATGCATCTACATACCAGTATAAACCGTACCAACAAAATTTCTAGCCAAGATAAGCTTAGCACAAAACACTATGTAACTGTCACAACATACTACATTCCACCAACAGACAGATGAAGCATTAACTTACCGTGCGACTGGAGCAAAAGATCGAAACTGGTTGCCCAACAAATTTTTGAAAAGCCTCCTGCGACAACCACGTCAATAGCCAGAACACATCAGCTCCAGTACAGTATTTGTTATCTTTGCACTGGCTTACTTAATTAGCAAAACATCCCAAGTACTATCACGTGAGACTACCACCTTCAGTAGATACATATCAAATCTATATGATGCAACCAGTGTATCATACCACCTATGGAACCCACCCAATCACACATTCCTGTGATTGCACTCACCATTGGAAGTGTAAAACACAGGCTCAACTCCACACATCTAATGGCACGGCTAATATGCGTAAATAAACCAACAAATGGGCAAATTATCCAAATGGGTCATTTCTAATTTTCCAACAAATCCTTTAAATACCCAAAATTGCACAAAGGAGTGGACACACACACACACACGGAGAGAGAAAGAGTAAGAGAGAGAGACCTGAAGAACACCCATGACAGTTCTCTGATTCGGCTGCTGCTGGGACCCTGCAAAGCGGGTACCAATGTACTCAACAGCAACCAAGTACCTCTGCATTCTAGGCTTTGGGTTCATGCTTTGTACCTTCTCCACCTTCACCTCTCCCTCTCCTCTTTCGTCGGCAGGATCTTCCTCGACCCTCGCAACCTTCGGAGGCCGTTGCGGTGACTCCGGCCGTAGATCAAGCCGGTGCTTCGACTGGAAACTTGGTTGCTTGCCGTTAAATGCAGTCGTTGATTCTTCACCGCGCTCAGCACTCATCGTCTTCGCGCTGCTTGATTTGGAACGTGAGTCGTCGGGGGTTTTAGGTCACTCTGGGTCAGCAATGGATCATTTGCACTAGGGTTTCAATTACAGCATTGCGCCCTGGTAATTGCAGGCGCGTTTTTGAGAACTCTTTGGAAGTGTATCACAGCATTCGAACGTGATTTCTAATTTTCGAAACTCAAGTATGTTATTACTCACACTCGCATTAAATCCAGGCTTTGAATACTCACATTAGCATTAAATCCGTGCTTTCTATGGACATCTGTAATCTTTAAAATTGTCAGTGCGAACAAGCAGGTTAAATACGAATCGAGTATATTTAGGTTCGGATAAAATATGGATTGAATGTATTTTGTATTCGGATAAAATATGGGCAGATGTATTTCGATTTTACGGGTTTCGGGTTAATTCAACGGGTTTGGAGTGCCTTTTTAATGAGTTATTTCTCTTTTTGTCAAAATCAAAATCTTGTCATATTTATTACTTAAAATTATTTATATTTAATAAACAAACATTCTAATTATAGCTTTTTAAAAGAATATAAAAAATATTTAAACTTTTCAATATGATATATGAATGTCATGTACCGTTGACACTAAGTCATGTTTGAGTGGGTTGGTCCGTATATTAAATATTAATAATAGGTCGTATCATTCATGGGCCGCCCATCTAAAGTAGGATAATGGGTTCGAGTGGTTCGACTCATTAATAACCCATTTAATGATTCGATATTTTGTTAATTAACCTACCATTACCTAATCATGTATGTTTTATTAGTGTGTCAATCATAATACGGACACAAATTAGTCTATTTCTCAACACTGACATCAAGTTCGAGATCAATTAAAAGAAAGCTATATGAAATAATATTATAGATGTACAAGATATTACAATTATTTATTAATTATAATGTCAAAATTTTAGAATATTATACACTAATATTATTTAAAATGCAATGAGACGTATTGAATTCACCAGGAATATAATGGTATGACTTGCACATTTTTAATACTTGTGTTATTTTGAATTAATGTTCTTAAGACTAGATATTTCATGCCCATTTCTAGAATTGTCCTGCTTATAAGTTGTGTATGACATTCTTTTATGAGACTAAATTTGGGAAAGAACAGGTGCAATCGTTTAATTTGCGAAGATATACAATACTTATAAAACGTCTTTCTAAACGATTCATTATAATGTAAAACTATTATCGTTAAGGGGAAAAATTAGAGAAAAATAAAAATAAGGATATAATATTCAGGTTGAGCGGGCGGGTTCAGGTTCGAGTCGTATTTGATCCAAAAATTTACGGGTTTTTCAGATTCAGTTTATTTCAGGTTCGGGTCGAGAAAATAGTGTTCAAAACCCAAAACTTTCGAGTGGGTTGGATTTTCAGATCAGGTCAGTTTTTGCCAGGTCTAGTAATCTTCTATATTATATTTCTTTTTTTTAAAAAAAATATAAAAATCAAGTAATAAATCTTTTGAGTACTTTAGGATTACAACATATATGACAAAACCAACAATCGTGCGTCAATTCCTTATAACATAAAGTTAAAAATTAATAATAAAGAACAAATAGTTTAATAATCCAATTTGACAGTCATTGAAATACTCTATTTAGAGAATAAATATCGCAACTACAGTAGCATGGTTGATATTTCTAATACGACTTTATCCCAGTGGTCAACAATAAATAATAGACCAACTAAATATATTAGTTAATATATAATAAATTTAACTTAAAAAATTTAATTGTGAAAAGTTCAATATTAAAATTTTCAACTATGCCTCTTATTTAAGGAGATCCATAAAATTGTAATTGTAATTGTATTTTAAAAAAATACTATTTATTGTTATTAGAATGATTAATTCAATTTATTATATATTAAAAAATAATTGTTACCCGTGTATAACATTTCTATTAGATAGTTTAAAAGAATAATCTAGTCATACTAAAAGTTTTAAACCACTACTTGCAATCAATATTTCAATAACTTTTCAAAAACATTTATGTTAGTATTTATGTTGTTTTGTGCTCAAGTTACATTATTTCATTGAGATGAATTAATCATAAATTGCATTAGTCAATCATATAAAGACACTTATCAAAAGCATATTATTTCACTTATTTTTAGATATAGTTATATAGATGAGTAAAATTTTTAGCTTTATGAAACTTATATTTCGTATTTCATTACTTTTTCAATCAATGTAACTTCAAATTAAATATTTATTATAGATACAAATTATATACCAATACAGATTAAGTTAAGTGGTTTGAAACTTATTTCTCTTGAGTAAGATATCGAGTTTGAGTCTCGTGAATGGAAAAAAATTTATAATGGGGGAGCTTTACCTCTTATCGGGCTAACAGTAACTCGATTCCAATGAAATTCAGGATCCAAGACCAATAAATTATATCATAGACCCAGGTCTATGGACCCAGTCATCTTTTCTTGGCTGAACGTGATCTTTTTACATATAGTTGGGTGCATTTATTGCCCACATCTTATTTATTTTATCTGACATATCTAGGGTAGGTATTGCACTTTGAGATTAATAGTGCCCATTTTTAGGTCATCTTCTCTTCGCACTTGTTTGTTGTTTCTCCAATTTATGGAGTTAAGCATTTTGTTTTATATACTTAAGCAATTTATTGTATCAAGTTGAGCATCAAGTTTGATTCACTTGGCATGTCTCAGGTCTATAGACCTGGAACTTTAATATAAGTGTTGTGCCATGGAGCCCACCATTAAATATATTTAATTACTTTTATTATTTTAATTGTATTTGTATATTAAGTTTATCCCCAGATCCTACGAAAGCAATATCTACATTGGGGATTATTGTTGTTATTGCATTTTAAATTATAAATTGTAAATATATTTTTTCATTTTTTGAAAAAAGGATTTTTTTTTCTTGGCTACAAAAATGTAAAAATATTTTAAAATTCTAAAAAACTGATTACTTTTTTTTTTGGCTCGAAGATGCAATAAACTATTTGTTTTGGAATGAAATTAATTTCAGAATGAATTTTTCACAATTAATTTTGGAATGAAATTGATTTTGGAACGAAATAGGTAAAATTTTCACCCAAAAAAAGGTGAATTTTTGAAGCCTAAAAAAGGCTACAACACACTACTCTAGCCCGGCTGATTTTCTTTTTTGTGCGAAAATCAAAACGTGTCATTTGATGTTTCGTGCCCTGCAAAATGATGCGCTTTACCCGCATATAAGAGAAAAAAAATTAAAAAACACCTGCGACGCACAATTGCTAGTAGTTTCAACCCACATGCCATATGTTCTGAAAAGTGTGCTGGAAAGCTGATGAGTGGAATGTGGGCCCCACCCACAGCATGCGTTCCATCAGGTGCAAATGCTCTCAATCAAGAGTTGCAGCACTTGAAAAATGCACCACATTTTTCGATATACGTTAGAAAGTAGAAAAGGGCTTTGTGCGTATGTGGTATGAATAAAGCGTAAAGGTTGATAATAGCAGCATTTTGAACTCAGATTTTTGGTACAAAATCTCTAGAAACTCTATCAGGTAAACTAAGAAACATTTATGAAAAACGAGTTTGTTTAATGATATGCATGATTAAATATTAATAATTTATTAGCATTAATGACCTATGCAATGCATGAATTTATATGGAGTATATAACTTCTTCTTTTGTTTTTTTGAATTGTGAGTACTTTATTCTTTAATTGAGAAATTCGATCATTTTCATTAGGGCACGCCAATAGTCTCACATTCCGGGTTTCGAACAAAAATAATCAAACCTATAAATTTAGCACCTAACCGAATAACATTTAGCTTCATTTCTGTTTTCACTATAGGACCTTCAAGTCTCCAAGTCAACTTCATTTTTAATTTACCAATTTGGTTGTGTGGTATCTTATTTATTAAATGTGTATAATGGTACTAAAAAAGCAAAGGGGAAAAAACATTATCCACGTGCGATAAGTTAGTTACCATGCCTCAAATGTTTATGACTTGATGCTTGTACAAATAAAATAAATACGAATGAAATTAAGAAAACTATAATGTGCTAGCTTTGTTATCATATTTAGAACGTCATTCAGGAAAAGGTAATGAGAATATCATTCACACATGATGAATAAGCTATCATCTATCTATATAACAATACTAGTGTTAGGCCCATGCTTCGTATGGATTGTTATAATTTTCATGTTGAACAAATCTCCATGTGATAAATCAACATATTTATAATAAATATATTATTAGGCAAAACTCTTGCTCATGTCTTCCAAAATAAATTAATATTTTGATAAATACAGTCTATAAGTCCAATTTTTTTGGTTCATAACTGAAGTATACACAGTTAAACCTCTAGTGTTGTTCAATCTAATTTATGAAAAAAGTAATTTAATTGTACTTATTTGTAACTGAGTATTTAAAATATTTAATGAATCCATTTTTCGTTTAATTGTGAATGTACCAATCCCATCAATTTATACTAATTCTTGAAATACTACTTGCATTCATTCTAATTATTCTTGAATTACAACATATTTACTAAATGACATCTCCTCTGTTATTGCTATTAATCAGAGCATCATGCATTAAAAAATTAAAATATCTATTAGTTACAAAGTTTCATTAAAAAAATGGATCCATGCATGTATAATAAGTTAAAAAAAAGAAGCCTCAATTACAAATATGCATTAGGTACAAAATTTTGATTTAAAATTTCAAACTCATCAATTAATATCATCAAAATGCTAAGGAGAATCAAAGAGTTTGTAGTCATTATGCACATTCTTAATTAATATTAGGATTATGACTAAAACTAAAACCTTTTCTTTGGAAATCTAAAATGTTTGTAAATGTATATTATGAACTATAATAAAATAGTTATTTTCAATCCTATTTCTAAAAAACGGTATTTATATATTCTTGACCCATGATTTTATTCATTTTTATTTTTATGATATTAAGATTATGAATGCAAGATTTGTGTAAGGTTCTAAAAAGATCTAAGTCCTATAAAAAAAGAGGGGGAGAGAAACTAAACTTGTCGTTTTAATAGCTTTTCCAATACATCAACAACGATCTAGTCATTTTTTATGTATTCCTATGATAATAGTACTAAATTGATAAATTATCCAATACTCAAAACATAATAAGAGTAATAAATTCCTTTGAAAAAATAATATAAGCATAAAATATAAAATAAAAATATTTTATAAAAACAACCTTCCTCCACAAATTATGAAAAGTAATTTTTGGATGTTAGCACCAACTTGGCCTATTACTCTTAAAGCATATTTTCGTAAGGCTTTCTTTT
>JAKOGI010003235.1:5000-35000 GCA_029747015.1 Carnegiea gigantea | reverse complement strand
ACAGAAAGAGCATAGGAGCTCCCTCTCCCCAGCTCTGCACTTGTTCGCCGGCGCCTATTCCTTCTCCCACTTGCCCTACCACCACCACTAGCACCAAAGCTACATTTGAAGGTACAAATCCTAAATCTACTAAGTTTTATATTTTTAATTTTAGCTTTTGTTTGTCAAATTTTCAATGGTTTAGCCTTTAATTGATTAGATAGTTAGATTAATTCCGATTGTTTAAATCACCTTTCAATTGTAATTGTATTTGTTGTTCATTACTTGGATGTGTATTTATTACTTAGAATTGGTACTTGGCCAATTGAATTTATTTTTCCCATTAAAAAATGCATAGATACTTCAAAAAGTTAGCAATAGAATAGATGTTCCCTTCAAGTTCTGCATTTGAAAACTCACCTTTGAATCAACCAAGTGGAGAACACAACACTCAAACACAACCATCAAATTGTGACGCAAATGCTAATCTCTCTTCTTTTGGGAGAAGCCAAGTTTATTTAAGTATTTGAGCTCTCCTAGTTTGTATCTACTTGTGGCTTTACTTTTACCAGTTTCCAATTCAATTATTGAAAGGATATTCTCAATGAAGAATATAATGACCAATTTGCGCAATAGAATATCTGATAGGTTTTTAAATGATATTATTGTTACTTATTTTGAGTTTTTAAATTTGATTCTTACTTTACTAAACCTCTATATTTCACAATGATATACACATTACTTTAATTTGAGGATGATTTTTTGAATGATTATCAAATGATTATATTATGCATGGCTTTTAAGATATGAAGGTTCATTGAGGACAAATGTCTTTAACTATATTGGCTTTGTAATTTTATTTTTATGACTATTGTTAAATTTATATTTTTAAATTACATGTGTGTGTAAACCCTGACCCTGCTTGATTTAATTCTGGATTCGTCACTGCCGTAATCAAACCGAAAAACTCTGTTAATCGGATTTTCAGTTCTGCCATCCATCAATTGTTGATTTAAATTGTTAATTATCAGTTTTTATTTTTTTAATCTAATTTAACTATATATCACACCAAATATTAACTTACACATTACTATATGTTTAGTCTTATCGTTTTATAATTATAAAATCTGCATGTGACTAATATAAAATTAAGTATTTTTTAAAAAAATTGAAGTTTTGGTTTCGGTTAACCATCGGTTAATTGCATGGTTAACCGAATTTCAAACGGTTGAACCAAAACCGAAATGGAAACCACTAAATTTTTTCAATTCGGTTAACCAAACTGAACTTTTTTTACAAAATTGATCCGATTAACTGGTTTTTCAATTCGGTTTTTTGGTTTTCCAATTCGGTTTTTCGGTTTTGGATTTTTTTCACTCACTCCAATGTATATATATCTATATCTATCTATATCTATCTTTCCACACATACAAACATACGCGCGTGTGTGTGTATGTATGTATATTTGCATGTGTGTATGTGTGTATGCATGTAAGTATGTTACTATTCACTTCGTGTTTACTATTCATTACCGGTCATGTTTACTATTCATATAAGTTCATTTATGTTTCATTTATTTCAATAGTTATTTATGTTTTGTAAATTAATTTTAATATTATTTTCAAAATTAAAATTTGTATTTGGTCATGTTCCTTCAATTGGTATTAGAGTCAAGTGTCTACCAAGTGTCATATTTTAACTTTGAATCATGATAAATCTAGGCCAAATCGCTTAGGATTAGTTGAGGGATTTATCAATTAATCTAAGGAAGATTAATTTACTGTTAATGACATATGAATATCCTTATTAAGGACTTAAATAAGTTAGTCACTCGGCATGGAGTTGTATTGGTCAGCAGCATTCGTCAGCGTCCATGAGTCCTTCGAACCCCCTGGTAAGTCCATTGGTCAGTCCGATAATTGGTGATCCTGACAATATAAGGTTTGCATTGAGGTGGTCCCATAATAATTATTATTAAGTGACTAATGAGTTTCTGTCTACAATAAACACATTTATATGCCATTTCGTATTGATTAATTTCTTTAGTTTAATTTATTATCTTAAGACTAATCATTCTATCATCATGACATCATCATCATCATCTAGTTCTTTTTTACATTCAAGCATAGCTTATAATGAGAGTTTGTATTTTAAGCAAAATGAATGGTCACAACCTATCAAATCAAGCTATTCTACCAAAGTTTTGAACTTTCAAACTTCTCAAGAAAAACTTCACTTTAAGATAAACTTTATTACCAAAATCAAATTTCAAGTCACTAGATTCTATTTTAACAAAGAACTTTACCAAGACTATAATCAAGGTTATAGAGAATGGTTCTTTTCTTATTTTTCTAAGGACATGCAACTATTACTCAAAACTATTTATTACAAATACAATCAATTAGCTAAAATCTAAGAAAATATACCTTTTTTCAATAGGATACACACTTATCTGAAAACACACCAACTTGTTATTCCAAACTACCATTAGTCAATCTGTGCCATACAAAGACAAACAAAAGTATGGCATAATTTGACTACAAAAGAATCAACAGTTTTTATCCATTCTTCAGTACACATTACATCTACTCCTGTATCTAAAGATGAATCCGTTACAGGCAATCCTTTTAAAAAAACACAAGAGGGAGATAGGGAAAAAGATTAACAACAAATTCAAAAAACTCTTGAAAAATTTAAAAAATCTTCAATAAAAGCAATATTTTGTGCTGATAAACCACCCTGTAGCAATCAACCTGAGAGCTCAGATTCTGAATCAAGCAACTCAGATAAACCAAATTTTATTTAAACCGTTGAAGATAATTTCGAAGAAATTCAAATTATTAAATGGGTGCTCAAAATAATAGATGGAAAACTAGAAATATAATCAACCATATTATCCTAGATCCCCATTCCAGATCTTCAACTTGAAATCAATAAGCCATTAGTTCAATCTAGTTATGATGAAAATACTATTTATAAATGAAATATAGATAGAAAATTTGAATATTAAAGTGCCAATACTCTTCAAAAAATGGGTATTAGTGATGCTTCATATATTACAAAAGGATCTTTGGTAGAAAATACCAAAGACTCCTTACTTCTGGTTTTATACGTCCATTAAAAAATTGGTGGCATAATATTCTTACCAAGTAGAATAGAATAAACATCTTAAAACATCAACTTCAGAATTCAATAGAAAAACATTCAACACACACAAACCTTTGAGGTCAAGCCAAAAATTACTTATAAGTCTAATGCGGTAGGATCCGTTATTTATACCATAGTTATGTACTTTATATGAAATTCAAAAAAATTAACATCTTCCTATTTAGAAATAATCCAAAATCTTAGATGCCCACGTCTAAGTGATTGCAAATGGTATAAGATTACATTTCTTACCTATTGATAAGTGCTTATCATATATAACATTTTAGGGTTATTTTGGTGCATTTTTAGAGAATTATGTGCTTAATGTTAAAAGTTATACTCCTATTCTCGATTTATACTTGGGTATCATTGTCCGATTATTATTGCAGGATTTTAGGCCATTTGACTCAGCATTTGATGCTGATTTGACTATATTTTGACCCCCACGGGCACCCATGTGATGCTATGCTCGTGGAGCAAGAGAAGAGTAGAGAATTTCGGGTCTAGCAAGCACCACGGGCTACCAGTGGTAACTGCATGCCTGTGGTGGAAACATAATTGCTTGCCTATTCGTTTTCTCTCATCGTGTGCTGAAGTTGATTGTGTTTCTCTATAATAGGGCCATTTTTGCAGTAAACCATGATCCCATCCCCATTCCACTCTCCATAATCCACCATCTAGCTAGGATTTAGATTAGATTAGAGGAAGAGCAAGTTGAAGGTGAATATTGCAAGGATTCCAGATCGAGTTTGCAATGACGGTTCAAGCACGCATCAGCTGAGCAATTCCTCTCCCTTTCCTTCTCTTTTCTCTTTATATTTTTATGCTTTTAGATTATTGTTGATGTTTATGTTAAGTTTTGGATTGTTAATCTTAGAATTGAGTTGAATTGTTGTGATTGAATTAATTCTTATTTTGATCTAAAAGTACTTTGAATTTGTCGGGTTTATTCTATTGAATCTTAGATGTTGATTCGCAAGTAGGAAACTTGATCAATTTCTTGCTTGTTTTAGACATATGGTAAAAAACTGAAAGGTGGCACTAGATGTTGGAAAGCTAAAATTCGACTTCAGTGAGTGAGATCTTGAGAAAGACTCACCATTTACAAAACCTCTAAATTTAATAATCGCATTCTTAATGATCTTAGATTAATCAAAAATCCTTGAGAAATGGTAGTTGATTTGATTAAGAATTTCATTCCCCCTTGAAAGAGGGGTTTGATAAATCGATTATTGGTTTTGAAATTATCCCATCTAAAGAAAAGGCGCTTGATTAATTCTTGAGTTGGGAAGTTGCTTGGTTTGATTAAATTATTTGATTGATTATCCATTAAATTAGATAGTATATTAGTTAAATTTCATTCTCAAATTTGGATTTGCCTAGCATATCTTGAGGAAATATAGCCCAGTAGATCAATCTAGTCTCTGTGGGATCGTCTTGATTTGTTACAACGTCATTGTGCGCTTGCGGGGCTATCACGTGTGTCCTACAAATGAAAGATACCAATGACAATTATTGGAGAGGAAAAATTATTTTTAGGTTACCAACCCCATTTCCCAAAAGAAATTCCATGGAAATATAATAATTATTTCAATGGAATTTTACATACCATGGATACTCATCTAGATTCAATAATGACTCATATAGGAGAAAATTCTAGTAAATAGTCGCTTGAATCTCCCAAAATTACGAAATTTTCTCATAGTACTTTGTCACCTTATTCAATGCTTTTAATATTCCCATTAAAGAAATTTCGATAGTTCCTATAGGAAATACAGAGTTCAATGATAAAAAAGAAACTGAACTATTTCAAAAATTTTCCAAGCTCTTGAAAAACTAGAAAAACTCTCATTGTCAAAACAAGTATTTGTACTCACAAGCCATCCTACATCAATCAAATTAAGAATTTAGATTTAGATTCTAATGAAACAAATTTTATAAAAGTCATTAAAGGCAATCTCAAAAGCCTCCTAAAATTAATAGATATATTTATCACAAAAAGAAAAAGAATTTCAAACATAATTGTTTCAAATCTCGAAAAAGACAAACTCAGAAAGGAAAAATCCACGAAAATAATACGCCTTAAAAATAGCAAAACATGGCACATGGCCAACTAAAGGAAAAATTTATGTACAAATAATCATAAAATTGAAGAATTCAAAGATATTCTTATTTAATCATAACACTTACACCCTTTAAATATTCAACAAAATATTAATCAAAAGAAATCGGATTCTAACTATGAATCCCCTAATCCATAATTTATTAACCAAATTAATTTCAAAAATGGTATACTAATATTACTTTAAAAATCAAAGATAATTTTGAATTAAAAACAATATCAAACACTTCTTAATAATGGTGCAGACCAAAACTGCACTAAAAAGAATTAATTCCATCTCAACATTATGAAAAAAAAACAAAAGAGCAACTTCATAGCGCTAATACAATTCCATTACAAATGAAATTATAAATTGCTTATATTTTTTCTCTTTGATTGCACTTGAAAATTTATCTACAAACTCATTCGGTAGTTAAATATGCCTAATAGTGCTATTAAAAATATCATGGCCCAAAAACCAAATTTTAGTTTAAGTAATTTCATTTTTGAAGTAGAAATGGCTCAACCATTTTTTTTAGTGACATCAAAAAATGTATTTAGATGTTTGAAATGTTGATAAAATTTTTTTGAATAAATAAGAACATCATCAATATATACTATTGAAAATTCAGAATAATCATTAAGTACGTTATTCATAACATGTTGAAATTCAAATGGAGTATTTTTTAACTACAAATAACACCACATGCCATTAATAATCTTCAAATGGAAATGCAGTTTTCCATCTATTTTTTTCAGCAATTTGGATTTATAGAAATCCTAATTCTATTTCAAATTTTGAAAATATTTTTGCATCATATAATCTTCCTAATAAATCTTTTTTGTTGGGAATTAGATATGTTAGCTATTGAAAAGCTTTATTGATTGGTTTGTAATTAATAACCAATCTAGGGACACCATATTACTTTTTAGCTTGATTATAAACATAAAAGGGATATAACTCCAAAGAGATTTGAAAGGTCTAATGAATTTTTTGTCTAATAAATGTTGAATTTTTTTTTGCAAAATTTTAAAGTTCTTTGTTCATTTGAATGTGGCGTGCTTTTTTTGAAATATTTTTTTCATCAAAATCTTTTATATAAAGTAATTCTACCATATGTTGCTTTATATCTCAAAAAGCATTTGGAATGCCAGTGCAAACATAATCTTCAAATAATTTCTTAATTTTTTGAATTTTTTGTTCAGTACTTGGCACAGTAAGTTGTTCCTCAGTGCTTGCACAAGCAATTTCTATTTAAAGAAAAAGTATTTGCTTTTCTTTAGTAGAGATGGCTTAGAAATTGAAGTTTATTAAAGAACTGAAATGTCTTTATTTTTTAATAAAAAAGCAAATTTAAAATTAATTTCTTTTTGAAGAATATTGGAATAAACTCCTTTAGAATCAATAGTAAATGAATATATTTGAGTAAGGAAGAGAGTTTCTAGGATAAGCTTTTGACTTATATCTTTGTCTAAAATGAATGAATTTTTAAAATAATATTCTTCATTACAAATATAAGCAGTTGATAATTTCATTTGTAATGGAATTTTGTTAGCACTATGAAGTTGCTCTTTTGTATTTTCATAATATTGGGATGGAATTAATTCTTTTTAGTGTAGTTTTGGTCTGCACCATTATCAAGGAGTGTTTGATATTATTTTTAATTCAAAATTATTTTTGATTTTTAAAGTAATATAAGTATACCATTTTTTAAAATTAATTTGATTAATAAATTGTTGATCAGGGGATTCATAGTTAGGATCCAATTTGTTTTAATTAATATTTTCTTGAATGTCTAAAGGATGTAAGTGTTATGATTGAATAAGAATATCGTTGAATTCTTGAATTTTATGATTATTTGTACATAAGTTTTTCCTTTAGTTGGCCATGTGCCATATTTTGCTATTTTTAAGGCATATTATTTTCGTGGATGCTTTCCTTTTTGACTTTGTCTTTTCGGGATTTGAAACAGTTATTTTTGAAATTCTTTTTTGTTTGTGATAAATAGATCTTTTAAATTTAGGAGGCTTTTGAGATTGCCTTTAATGACTTGAATAAAATTTGTTTCACTAGATTCTGAATCTGAATTCTTAATTTAAGTGATGTAGGATGGCTTGTAAGTACAAATATTTGTTTTGACAATAAGAGTTTTTCTAGTTTTTCAAGAGCTTGGAAAATTTTTGAAATAGTTCAGTTTCTTTTTTATTGTTGAACTCTATATTTCCTGTAGGAATGCTCAAAATTTCTTTAAGGGGAATATTAAAGGCATTGAGAAAGGTGACGAATTACTGTGAGAAAATTTCTTAATTTTGGGAGATTCGAGCCACTATTTACTAGAAGTTTCTCCTAGATGAGTCGTTATTGAATCTAAAAATTTTAAACGTATACAACAATAATATAAACAATAAATTAGTTACATAATTTTAAAAATGTTGTGAGGGATTGGCAAATTCTCCCATTTCACTTGAAAAATGAGCTCTTAAAGTACATACCTTTTTACATGGCTGTTTACTTCTTATTGTACCTATTCCTCAATCAACAAACTTCCATATGTTTCGTCTCTTGATATACTAAAATACTATTATGGTTAGTGATATTTAGAATTTTTTTTAAAATAACTTACGTACATAAATATTTTAATTTAAAATTTTTCTTCTTAATGAGAGGATTTATTTGTGCTTATTTTAACTAAATATTGTATTTTGAACTATGATGAATAGGTGTGCTATTATTTATTTATGGATACACAAATTTGTAGCACTACGTGTCCATACTATGCATTTTTTATTTAGTTTAATCTAATTTTATTTCTACATTGTTACTTCAAATTTCAACCATTATTTACCTATTACTTTATAAGTTCATATAATTTGAGGATAATAAAAAAATTACTGTGCTTTGAATCTTAATAATATAAGTTGAACAATATGGTCAATTAAAAGCCACGGATTATGGTCAATTGACTTTTGTTGCACCTTTGTACTATATAATGTGTACATGTGCAATCCCGTTATTGATATGAGCATTTAGAAAAGAAAGAAGATTATCTATAAAAATTTTTTGTTCACATTACTTAAAATGTTGACATCAGCTAACTTCACTCAAGACCATGACATAATTGAGGCAATGACCTTCATCAAAATATGCAAAAAAGTAAAAGAAAAAATAAAAACAATCATTGCTGAACTTGTGACTCTACGTGTAATTGAAGTGGACATGCCATAGGTCCATCCATTCCACTATCTTAAAAACACAAATTGCAAAACCATATTGCATTTTCATTGGGGAAAAATCCGATTGAAAGGGCTTTGTTCACATCCATCTCACAGACCAGGCCCTTACGAGGAGTATTGAGCCAAAGAGGTATCTTCCCAGGGTTACCCTCAGGCCCAGCTTACTTAGGGGCTCAGAACGCAACCCTCGGGGCCTCCTCTGGACCCAACTGCACCGAGACCGGTGGCCCATGTGGGCACTTTAGGTAAAGTTACTATTCTACCCTTTCCTGAGAGGGCTATAAATAATGACTTATTTACCTCGGGAAAAGGGTTAGCAACTGTGGACACTGAATTGACATTGCATCTTTCCCTCTGACCTTTAACATGGACACTGAACTGACTTGACTGTCGGAGAGGCGTTCCCCAGTCCACAACCCGGGGGTTGCCCGTTTTGCAGGTCCGCCACGCAGAGCCGAGGACGACGAAGTGTTGACCGCCAGTTGTCAGATAAACCCGTCCCTTCGTCCCACGTCATCAGCAACCGTACACTAAAGGATTTCTTCCGGAATCAAATTGGCGCCGTCTGTGGGGAAGGAACGGTAGCGATGGTAGTTAGTGAAGCAACACGGGCGCAGACTCGCAGGGACAAGGCCCCGGCCGTGGACACCTCTGCACCTCCCATGGCAGAGGATGCTTCCAAGGGCTCCCGGGCGAGCCCTCGGGCGGCTAGGACGTCACTCCAAGAGGGTGAGGCTTATGTTGCAGTGGACGCGCTGAAGAGCCTCATGTCCACTATAGCCGATGCCATCACGCGTCAAGTCTCTGAGCAAGTCAAGAGAGTCATGGAGGTGGTAGGCCCGGCCAAGCCTCCTCTTCCCCTCGAATACCCGTTGGTCCATGAAGGAGAACCTTCCCACCGGCCGGAAGGGATCCCGTCCCTTCGCCCCATGGAGTGTAGCCGTGAGGTCGCACGGTTAGATAGGAGCGATCGATTTCCTACTAGGCGGCGAAGGGGGCATGCGGCGGTGGAACCCGTCGGCCGATCCGCCCGAGGGACAACCGCAGTCTCGACAACTGCCTCTACCCCTTACGCGACACATTCCAGGCGGACTGTTTGGCTCGAGGAGCAGGAACAGACTTCCCAGCCGTGAGGAGAGAATTCAAGCAGGCGTCGTCCCAGTTCGGAACGCCACACCCACCGCGCTCGTACCCGAAGCCCGCCTCCAAGGTACCGCGTCACGGTCGGGAGAGAAGGAGTCCCTCAGTGGTTGAGGTCGAACGCCAACCTGACACCCCCATCAAGGTATCTGGGACAGCCGCTCGGCCAACCATACTCCCCTTCTCGACCCCGTTTAGTGTCGAGATCATCAATGCTCTGCACTACAGGAAGGTCAAGATGCCAATGATAGACCTCTATGATGGGATCACGGACCTGGAAGAGCACCTGGGAGTTTACAAAACCCAGATGTATGTGCAAGATGTAGATGACGCATCCTACTGCCGCTACTTCCCTGCCACCTTGAAGGGAGTGGCGCAATCTTAGTTCAACGGTCTGTCCTCGGGGAGTATAACCTGCTTCCAAGACCTGCCTGATAAATTCATCAGCCAGTTCATTGCTAGTCGCAATGAGAGGTAAACTAGCATCCACTTGTCGAAGATCAAGCAGGGGTAGGAGGAGTCCCTTGCTGAATTCGTCAAACGCTTCCATTAAGAAGCGGTGCTGATTCCTGACCTGGAAGAAGAAGTGGCATACACTTCTTTCTTGAATGGCATTAAGAGTGGGCGCTTCAAGTTCTCTCTGGCAGAGCAGAAGGAGGCGACGCTAGTGGAGGCCTTGAGGAAAGCCGCGGACTTCATCCGGGCCACTGAGATCTGCGCCGACAGCTCAGACGCTCGAAGAACACAAAGGCTCCTGGGGATAGGGGCTTCAATCGTGGCAAAAGGAATCCCACCCCCAGGACAGGAGGCCGCAGTTCGAGGCACCTGATCCCCGATTCACCACCAACGCAAGGAGCATCCTCATGGAGGTCAGGGGACATCCGATGCTGCGTCGACCGCCTCCTATGGCTGTACCCCCAGATCTCAGAATGCCTGGAAGTATTGTGAATTCCACGAGCAGAGCGGGCATACCACGACCGAATGTCAAGAATTGAAAAAAAGCCCTTCATGAGCTAGCAGACAAGGGGCAGATTGATCGATTTCTGAAGAGAGGCCCACGGTTCCTTCGACAAGAATAGGCACTTGCTCCGCCCCCGCCGAGGGATGAGGAGTGTTCCACGGAAGTTGTGGCCACCATAGCGGGTGGCTACGTGGAGGAGATAACTTGATCAGCGTGGAAAGCCCAACTTAGAAGCGCACAGCAAGTGCACATCGTGGAGCAGGGACCCTGCTTAACGGCGCCCACGATGGTATTCGGGGGGAAGGACGCCCCGCGATTTGCTTCCCCTCAGAACGACCCTCTGGTGGTCGAGATGAAGATCGCCAGTGCAATTGTGCGGCGAATCCGGGTCGACACGGGCAGCTTCGTGGATATCATAACTTGGGATTGCTTAAAGAGGGTCGCGCACCCAGGGCGTGACATCATCCTGACGGTGAATCCTATCCTAGGCTTCAGGGGGCAGGAAGTGAATCCCACGGAAATGATCCGCCTCCCAGTTCGCTTCGGTGATAAGACCAAGTTCAAAAGCCTTGAGATTGACTTTCTGGTAGTTAACGTACCCACGGCCTGTAACGTAATTATTGGGCGGCCAACCCTCCACAGAGTGAAGGCCGTTGTCGCCCCGTACCTCCTTTAGCTCCAGTTTGAAACGGATGACGGAAACATAGGTGAGCTGCGTGGGGACCAGCGGACGGCCCAGGAGTGCTACCTGGTAAGCATAAAACCCCTCATAGAATGGACCAGAGAACGTGGGACCACAGGACCACCCCAGACAGAGAAGCGAGCAAAGGCAGGGCCGACTATTTCGGTCCCACAGACTTTGGTAATCCACACCCTCGCATCTTCCGAACCCCCGCGGCCCCGGCCAGAAGTCGCAGATACGGTGGAATCCCTACTGCTTGAGGAGGGACGACCGGAGTGTACCGCGCAGCTCGGACACGACATCGCGGCCGTTAGCCGGCAATCACTAGTTTCCCTCTTGCGACTTCGGAACGGAGGAGATGCTCGACATCGCCGCAACTGTGATGGGACATCGCTTAAATGCTAATCCTTGGCACAAACCGGTTATTCAGAAGAAGCGCCACATGGGTCCCGAGAGGGCGGCCGCGGCTAACGCTGAGGTTCAGAAGTTGTTGGAGGCTGGCTTCATTCGAGAATGTCAGTACTCCGAGTGGATCTCGAATGTTGTATTAGTCAAAAAGCCAAATGGGACCTGGAGGATGTGTGGACTTCACAGACCTGAACAAGGCCTGCCCAAAGGATAGCTACCCCTTGCCAAAGATCGATAAGCTGGTGGATGCTACGGCTGGTCACGCCCTACTGAGCTTCATGGATGCATTTTCCGGGTATCACCAGATACCCTTATGCCCTGAGAACCACGAAAAGACAGCATTCATCACGGACCGCGGCCTCCACTGCTACAGAGTGATGCCCTTCGGTCTAAAGAATGCTGGGGCAACCTACCAGCGCCTGGTCAACAAGCTGCTCGAGCCTCTCATCGGACTAACTATGGAAGTATATGTCGACGACATGATTGTGAAGAGCAAGGCCGAAGAAGACCACAGTAGGGATCTGCAGAAGATGTTTGAGATACTTCGAGCGTTCAACATAAAGCTCAACCTAAAGAAGTGCGTTTTCTGCAGAAGATGTTTGAGATACTTCGAGCGTTCAACATGAAGCTCAACCCAAAGAAGTGCGTTTTTGGGGTTCGGTCAGAAAAATTCCTCGATTTCATGATTAGTCACCGCGGCATAGAGGCAAATCCAGACAAGATCCACGCCGTCCTAGATATGAAACCGCCCCGAAATGTGCGGGAGGTGCAACGCCTGATGGGTTGCACAGCGGCTCTTGGTCGGTTCATATCCCATTCTGCGGATAAGTGTCGGCCCTTCTTCCGTGTCCTGCGCTAGCGGAACAATTTCAATTTTGACGAGCAGGCGGACGAGGCTTTCTAGGCCTTGAAGACGTACTTGGCTCAGCTGCTCAAGATTGCCAGTCCTGCGGAAGGAGAGGTTCTGGTGTTGTATTTAGCTGTGTCAGAACATGCGGTCAGCGCTGTCCTTGTGGCCGAGCGAGCGAGGGAGTAGGTACCAGTATATTATGTTAGCACGCCTTGGCAGGCGCAGAAATAAACTACCCCCTCATCGAGAAATTTGCGTATGCCTTGGTAATGGCCAGTCGGAAGCTGAGGCCTTACTTCAAAGCCTATAAGATCTTGGTCTTAACCGACCAACCCCTAAGGAACGTCCTGCTGAAATTAGACACCTCGGGACGTCTCCTGAAGTGGGCTGTGGAGCTTTCCCGTTATGATCTTGCCTTCGAACCTTGGCGGGTCATCAAGGCCCAGGCCTTAGCTGACTTTCTAGCCGAGAGCACGGCCCCTGTTGAAGAAGATTCCTAACCACGGCCCTGGAACTTATACGTGGATGACTCATCCACTGAAGACGGCAGTGGAGCCGACCTCATCATTGAGAGTCCCATTAGGGCACGGTATGAGCATGCCCTCAAGTTCATGTTCAAAGCGTCCAACAACGAGGCCGAGTATGAAGCCCTCGTCGTGGGGACAGAGCTTTGCTACACCACGGGAGCTGACTACGTCCAAGCCTTTTCTGATTCCCAGCTCGTTATCAGCCAACTCAATGGAACGTATGAGGTGAAGGACGAGGTCATGGCTGCGTACGTCCGGCGAGTTCGCGAGGCTACCAAGTTATTGAAACATTTCTCCATCGCGCACATTCCTCGTTCGGAGAACCGATAGGCAGACGCCCTGTCCAAATTGGCGAGCTTTTCTGAAGATGTGAAGCCCAAGAACATCCAGTGAGAGACTTTGACGGAAAGGAGCATCGACTTGCATGAGGTGTTGTGGCTGGATAGAAGCCTAACATGAATGGACCCTATTCGCGCGTACCTCACTGACGGAACGTTGCCTGCAGACCCCAAGGAGGCTGAGAAGATAAAGAAAAGGTCGAATTGGTTCATCTTATACGAGAGGATTCTTTACAAGCGATCCTTCGCCCAGTCTCTTCTACAGTGCGTGACCTCGGCGGAGGGAAAACGGATATTAGAGGAACTGCATGAAGACATTTGTAGCTCGCACGCGGGAGGCCGCGGGTTAGCCATCACGGCCATCCGAACTGGCTACTACTGGCCTAGTCTATGAGTGGACGCAATGACGCTGGTGCGAACTTGTGACAAGTGTCAAAAATTTACACCCATTCAACGAGTCCCCTCCATCACCATGACACCGATAGATAGTCCCCTCCCATTCGCCATGTGGGGCATGGACATCCTCGGCCTTTTCTCGTGGCTACAGGCCAACAAAAGTACCTTTTTGTGGATGTGGACTACCTCACCAAGTGGATCGAAGCTGAGGCCGTCGCATCCATAACTACCGCTGAGGTACGCAAATTTATATGGCGCAACATCATCACTTGATTTGGCATCCCTCGTACCATAATGTTCGATAATGGTCGGCAGTTTAACACAAGCAAGCTCACGGACTACTTCAATAACTTGGGCTGCCAAGCCCGCTTCATGGCCGTGGCCATCCCCAAACTAACGGCCAGGCCGAGGCGGCCAACAAATCCATCCTCCACGGTTTACAGAAAAAGCTTGACCACGCAAAAGGCAAATAGGCAGACGAGTTGCATGGGATCCTATGGTACCTCTGCACCGCGAAGAAGACTGCTATAAGAGAGATTTCATTCATGCTCGCCTATGGTTCCGAGGCTATCTTGCCTGTTGAGGTGGCCCTCCGTACCCATCGGTTGACAACTTTCCAGGAGGCGTTAAATAACGCGGCACTACGTGAAGCCTTCGACCTCCTCCCCTCCATTCGCAGCGGTGCCCTCCTCCACGAGGCTCTCTATAAACTCCGCATCGCACGGCTACACAATCGCGCAGTCACGATTCAACCTATTCAGGTCGGCGATCTTGTTCTTCGGCGCACGGAGGCTGTTGCTCGCGTAGGGGAGCACGACAAATTAACTGCCAATTGGGAAGGTCCCTACAAGGTCACTTCGCAGATCCACCCCGGCGCATATCGATTGGAGACCCTCCAGGGCACCCCCATCCCACGGGTGTGGCATAGCAGCAATCTAAGGAAGTGTCACATTTAGGCCTATGTTTGTTCTTTGTTATCCCTCTGGCATGTACTCAGCGCACTCCATGTAATGAATATCTAAGCCCGCGCTAAGCCACTTTTTGCACACTTGACTACCTCTTGCTCCAATTTAAGCACGACTTTATGGCCGGTCGTTACACTCTTAGCTTCTCTGCGGGCTAAGGGTCCTTGAGCACGACCTTACGGCCGATCGCTGCACTCTTAGCCCCTCTGCGGGTTAAGGGTCCTTGAGCACAGTCTTACGGCCGGTCGCTACACTCTTAGCCCTTCTGCGGGCTAAGGGTCCTTGAGCACGGTCACTGCACTCTTATCCTCTCTGGGGGCTAAGGATCCTTGAACGCACCACTCGTTCTTTCGCTTGGGGGCCGCTATCATGAGGATGAAGGAAGAATGAAGTACAAGTGCAAACGAAAGAACAAGTGGGAAATATAAAGGCGAACATGGCATAACGACAAAAAGAAGGGAACATTCTTTCATTAATTATGAAACAAAACACAATTCCTTACAGTCAATACCAAAACAAAAAACAAAAACAAACATAAACAAAACAAGGGGACAGGGACTACATGTCGGGTTCTCCACTATCCTCGTGCTCTTCCTCATTGGACGCGCCGGCTTCAGCTTCTAAGGGATTGGTAGCCTTGTCCTCAGTAGCCTCACCCTCGGACGAAGGAGGGATAAACTCCACCTCCTCAGGGTCGCGGCCCTTTGCAGCGGACCGCTTACGTTTGTTCACAAAGCACAGGTAGGCCTCAAAATACCAGTTGTCCGCAAATTCGCCCGCAAGGGTTAGCACGACCTTACGGAGGTATCCAAGGGTGTCGGAGCGGCCTTGCTGGTAGCCTTGCTCCTTGGCTTGGACCGCATCAGCGGCGACCTTCTCCAGCTGATGCTGCAGCTCTTTCTTCTCAGTCTCGCGGGCCTCTAGGCCCGCCTGTAGCCTCTCACAGCGTCTCTGGTATCGGGAGACGAGCCCCTCTAGCCCCGGCACTCCGTGACAGCCTTCACCCCCTCGGGCAAAGACCTCAGCCATGGCTATCTCCTCCTCGAACACCTTTGGGGGGTCCGAAGTCCCAGAGGCCGCCAAGTCCCAGGATTTGACTATGTCCTGGACAAGAGAGAGCCTGACGCCCGGGTTCACCTTGATGAAGTTAGCCGAGGGCCGCGGGGTGAGTAAGGAGGCGCCGCTGACGATTGGGGTCACAACTCCTACAGCTTTGGAAGGAGTTTGGTGCCCCTGCCTAGCAGGGGTCCGCTCCCCTGACGACCGGCTCCCTGATTGGTGAGCGGTCGGCCGGTCGGCCCTCGGCTCCCCCACCTGCGAGGGGGCAAAGGCCCCGGTCTCACCAGGTTGTCCCTCGGTACTCTACTTCTTGTGGACCGGCAGACTCACAGCAAGCCTCTTCTCGCGGGGTATAATCGAGGGCGCCTGCAAAAAAAAGTTCAGTCTTTATGTCCAAAGAGAAATTAAGGGAGGAAAGGTGAATAAGGTCGTATACCGTACCTTTTTGGCCTGCTGGACAACAAAAAGCTGCATCTCTTCCTCTCACTTACGCTCGACAGCGGCCGCCACTTGTTCAGGAGTGGCATCCTCAGTCTCGAAGACCGTCAGCCGAGCCCTCGCTTGATCTGCATAAAACAAACAGGAAGTCAAGTTAGCATCAAACGTAAAAAAGACTAGTATTGGGATGACTAAGTACCCTTGGTGAAGTTCTTAAGGATCAGAAGGCCGGCTGCGGCGAGAAAGAAGTCGTTAGCAAAAAATTTTAGCTTAGGGAGCCAGTTTAGCGGCTCTCGATCACTAGACTTGTTCCTTCTCTTCTCGGGCCCTTTCACCGATTCAATCGCTTGAGTCATGAACCTAGGGATGGGCCGAGGCCTATCTTCCTCGCGTATATAAAACATGAAGTAACGGGCAGTTCGTTATTCCTCAGCCGTGGGTTCCCCGAAGGGGTTCTGAACCGATTTGCCCTCGTTCTAATCAGGAACGTCGCCCCAACCTGATTCCTAGCGTAGGAAAAGGAAGTCATACTTCCAGTACTTTAGTTTTAACTTCTTTTTAATAGCCTTCATAAAGCCCGGCCTATTATTAAAACAGTACCACCCAAAGTCCTCAGTCTCTTTAGGGGCCCTCTGGACCGTGTGAACCAGGCCAAATGCCCGAGCCGAGCAAGTTAAGCCACACAATTCACAAGTTACGATAAAAGAGCAAATGTTGTGCCAGGACGTGGGCACAATCTGCGCAGGCGCCAGTTTGTACTTGTTTAAAATCTTCCCGATCACAGGATGCAAGGGAAAACGGAGACCGTAGTTGAGGGCTGCCCGGTATACTGCTATACACTTGGCGGGTGGCTCATTCACGGTGGCATCTGGTTCGGGAATCACGAAGGAGTACTCGGTGGGTAAGATGTATTGCTTATCGAGGGCCGACCTCTTTAACTTGGTGACGGCCTTAGGGTCAGGGAAGTGACTCCTCGGACCGTCCTGTGGGTCCAAGCGGGTAGGGGCCCCGGGGAACTCTGACCCTTCGGCCACGATCTCGGTGACTGGAGGTGTGCGGCCTTTTCGTTTAGGCACCGAACCGCCCGGCCCCAATGATGATTCGGGTTTGCTTGTCGTAGCCCCTTTAGAGGACGAGCTCCTTGAAGAGTACCCAGAGGCGAAGCTAGGTGAGCCCGACCGAGAGGAAGTGCTAGAACTAGAGGAGGCCACCTCGGCCTCCGGGTTGGACTCAGGAGGAACTGAGCAAGGATTACCTAATGTGCCCTCGGCCAGGAGCTCGTCCGGTGATTGGATACATGGAGTAGACTTCGTCTTCGCCATCCTGCGAACCTGGAAGCCGGGCACATAGTTAGCTATGGTGATCTCCCAAGGGTACGTCACATCCACCTCAGGGCTAAGAATGCTGGGGGTGGAGGAATACTCACAGCTGGACACGAGGGAGTGCTCGGCTCAAAAAGGGGAATGACATAGGGAATCTTTTTCGGCTCCCTATACTTATTCTGTCGGGGGACTCCAGCCACCACTCGACCATCAATAAAGGCCGGGAGGTTGGAAAATTGCGGGTGCCGACCCTCCACTTGGGGGCCAGCCTAGCCCTCAGGGACGTCCCTACTGGACGAGCAAGATGACGACATAATATACAACAAATAATGCTTCGAGAGGACGTGAACGTATACCCGTAAATGATGAAGATTAAAAGACCTAGTTGAAGATGGGGATGAGCCTTCAAGCAAACCTTTAAAGATGCAAAGAAAAAGCTTGAGGAACTACAGTGAATTTGAAGAGAGAGTGGGGAATAGGAAGCAGAGCCTCTCTCTCTAAAAACTTATTTCTCTCTCTAGAAGATGAAAATGTGTGGAACACAAATGACCCCCCCGATGGATGCTCACCCTTATATAGAGCAAAGAGGCGGGGCACATACCCCAATGCACCTTAACAGACACACCTCCTCCCAACCGACGCCACGTGGCGCTCCATCGCAGCCACGTCACCGATGACGATTGAGGGGTAGGTACCTCTAGACATGTACCAACAAACACGGTTGGATGGTCGGTTGCTATACCCTTGGCCCCTCTGCAGGCTAAGGTTATCATGAGCGGCCTCATGGCCGGTCGCTACACGCTTAGCCCCATTGGGGGCTAAGGGTCCTCAAGCACGGCCTCGTGGCCGGTCGCTACACCCTTAGCCCCACTGCGGGCTAAGGGTCCTCGAGCACGGCCTTAACGCCGGTCACTACAGCCTTAGCCCCACTGAGGGCTAAAGGTCCTCGAGCACGGCCTCACGGCCGGTCGCTATACTCTTAGCCCCACTGGGGGCTAAGTGTCCTCGAGCACGGCCTCACAGCCAGTCGCTACAGTCTTAGTCCCACTGGGGGCTAGGGTCCTTGAGCACAGCCTCGTGGCTGGTCGCTACACTCTTAGTCCCACTGGGGGCTAGGGGTCCCTGAGCACGGCCTCAGGATCGGTCGTTATACTCTTAGCCCCACTGGGTGCTAGGGGTCCCTGAGCAAGGTCTCACGGCCGGTCGCCACACTCTTAGCCCCATTGGGAGTTAAGGGTCCTCGAGTACGACCTCATGGCCAGTTGCTACACCCATGGCCCCACTGCGGGCTAAGGATCCTTTAGCACGGTCTTACGGCTGGTCGCTACACTCTTAGTCCCACTGGGGGCTAGGGGTCCCTCAGCACGGCCTCGTGGCCGGTCGCTATACTCTTAGCCCCACTGGACGCTAGGGGTCCCTGAGCACGGCCTCATGGCCGGTCGCCACACTCTTAGCCCCATTGGGGGTTAAGGGTCCTCGAGCACGGCCTCATGGCTGGTCGCTACGCCGTTGGCCTCACTGCAGGCTAAGGATCCTTGAGCACGACTTTACGGCCGGTAGCTACACTCTTAGCCCCTCTGGGGGTTAGGGGTCCCTGGGCACGACCTCAGGGCTGGTCGCTATACTCTTAGCCCCACTGGGGGCTAGGGGTCCCTGAGCACGGCCTTAGGGCCGGTCGCTATACTTTTGGCCCCACTGGGGCCCAAGGGTCCCTGAGCGTGGCCTCAGGGCTGGTCATTAGACTCTTAGCCCCACTGGGGGGTCCTCGAGCATGCCCTCATGGCCGGTCGCTACACTGTTAGCCCCACTGGGGGCTAGGAGTCCCTGAGTATGGCCTCAAGGCCGGTCGCTACACTCTTAGCCCCTCTGCGGGCTTGGGGTCCTCACGGCCTTCTCACATTACGTAAAGATAAAGCATTTCGTACGAGAACAGATGTTCATTATGATGTGCATGCTAATACAAGCGGCTAAAAAGGAAATGCGATAATACAAAAGGTGCAAAACAAAAGCTAAGTCTACTCCTCGTCGCTAGAAGGGGCAGGAGGACCGGCCGATCCTGAAGTCTCCCCTTGGCCGTCTCAAGCATCCTGGACATCCATTTCATCCGGCGGGCGGTATAGTTGCGCTCCTCGAATCACTTCGTCCATGATATGCATCCAAACCTCGAAGGTCGACCACCTCAAGCACACCAGTGACGACTTCATTCTCTCAGCCGTGTACTCATGAGCCACGTCGAGCTCAAACGTCTCGTTCAGTAGTATAGCGTAGAACGTCGCCTGAACAATCTCAGGTAGCTCAAACTTAGCGGCCGCGGCCTCGGCATCGGCCAACGAAAGGGACGGGCACAACACGTTGAAGTCCTCGGGAAGAGGGTGAGACGGACGCGAGACGCTCCTCCAGCGCCAGATGAAGGTCTCCCTGACGTAGTCAGCCATCTCTCTTGTATTGCGGATAGGAGGAAATGCCATGCCTACAGTGTAGACAATCACTGACTGCTCTTCCTGCGTTTGCTATCACTTCGGAGAATAAACGCTAAAGTGAGCCATGAGGGAGAAGAGTGATGTATATATAAGGGAAGAATTGGGGGAGCTAAAAGGCCAGGGAAACTCCGAAGGACCCAATGGCCAATCCATCTTAGACACGTGTCCATCCAACCAAGCGCAAAAAAAAAAAAAAAAAAGAGGTAGAGCAGAGGGACTGCTCGATGTAACATGAGAATACAGCCTTTATTAATGATTAGCATTAGTACAGGGCAGAATCAGAGGAAAACATGAAAAGGTTGGGGCTCTCTACTGCTCCACACTAACTTAGGGGGAGGCCGCACCCTTAGGGGCCGCATCGTCGGCCGTCGCTCCCTCACTTGAGCTCTCCCCCTGACGATCGGCCCTCGTGCCCTCGTCTGAGCCACTCTTCGGGCGGAACTGAACCTCATAGACTCAGTCGCTGAACAGCCAGATCCACGACTCAAATGCTCCCCAATGCAGCTCAGTAAGGGTCACCTCCAGCGATAGAAGCCTCAGTCCATGCAGCACACCAAGCTTCTCGGCCTCGTTGAGAAGCATCGCGTAGAAGATCACCTGCGGCAGTTCTGGAAGCTCATAGTACTCGGCCGCTTGCTCAGCCACGGCCAGATCGAAGTCCGGACACAGGGTTCGAAAGTCTTTTGGGAGGGGCGATGGAGGGAAGGCCTTCTCCCGTCGGTCCCACGAAAACCGGCGAATGACAAACTCACTCGTCGCTTTAGTGTCAAGGGAACGCGGAAAAGCCATGGAGAGAAGTTTGATAGCAGTTATTGCCGAATAAGGAAATGAGGAGAGCCCTGCACTGAGGGTTGCCTTTTATAGTAGAGATAGTGACAGTTTCATGCTAACACTGTGCAAGCCTCGTAACTCGTGCATTTATGGATGGTGGCACCGGGACCGTCCATTTCCAGGGCTCGCTTCCCAAGGTCCTCTGGATGCACGGTGATTAAAAACGATGGTTCGCATTCTACCTGACTGCTCGTTAGACTCGACGTACAGGTAAAATGTGGGGGGCTAAGTGACTGGGGAAAAATCCGATTGAAAGGGCTTTGTTCACATCCATCTCATAGGCCAGGCCCTTACGGGGAGCATTGGGCCCAAGAAGTATCTTTCCAGGGTTACCCTCAGGCCCATGCTTACTCAGGGGCGCAGAACGCAACCCTAGAGACCTCCTCTGGACCCAACTGCACCGAGACCGGCGGCCCATGCGGGTACTTTAGGTAAAGTTACTATTCTACCCTTTCTTGAGAGGGCTATAAATAATGACCTATTTCCCTTGGGAAAAGGGTTAGCAACTGTGGACACTGAATTGACATTGCATCCCTCCCTCTGACATTTGAGTTGGGCACTGAACTGATTTGACCGTCGGAGAGGCGTTCCCCGATCTACAACCTGGGGGTTGCCCTTTTTGCAGGTCGGGCCACGCGGAACCGAGGACGACGAAGTGTTGACCGTCAGTTGTCAGATAAACCCGTCCCTTTGTCCCACGTCATCAACAACCGTACACTAAAGGATTTCTTCTGGAATCACATTTCTTATCGGTCGTACTGATGTTCCATGTTGGCTTCCTTCCCTATAATAATTTCCATGCATCAAGTATGGCAAAACACAAAATGCAACCGATTCATAATTATGGTGATACTAATTATCTTGTTTGATGCCTACTTTCTAGAGTTCTCACACCATTTCAACATCCATATATAGTCCAGATGAGATGATGGTATGGGATGAATCATCAAAGGCTCCAATTGCTTCTAATTGATAGACAAAAAAATAAAAAAAATTGCTTGAAATTATGAAGAAGTTAAGCCTATTCAATCAATGAACCAAAAACTTTTGTGAGCTTACATACATATGTTAAATCTCTGTTAGAATTAATGATTCACTATACAATATGCAAGTTTCCAGTCCAACAGTGATGCTTACGATATATTATATTCGGTGATTAAAGAAACCATACAATCCTTGATATTGGCGTGGAATTGAGGAGGGAGGGACAATCACCTAGAACTTTCCGCTTAGTACCCGCGTACCCAGGCTCAACAAAAAATTGTATACTATGTTCTTGGATCACGTTGCTGTAATTCTCCAACCTCACTAACACCATTCTCACAACCTCTATATCTCATCTATCACCTCGAACCCAACACAGAAACTGGAATTCTCTTCTCCATCACCTAAACTGATCCCCATTCAAACAAAGAAAACAATTAAATTTAAAAAAAGTACTATGAAGAAAGGATAAACATTGCAGTAGGGACGAATTACTATGCAAGGAGAAAGATGGTAGAAACAAAAAACCTGAAGTCAACATTACAAATCCAAAATCTAAGCCATAAGAAAATAACTACTCACATAAGCAGAATTTTGCTTTTTATAATGGATGAATTTCTCAAGAAAGCGATGATTAAATGAGATGGTTTTTTAAAAAAATAACAAGCGAGATTTGGTTTTTTTTTTGGGGGGGGGGATGAGATCCAAGAACAAAAATTGAAACCAAAATTCACAAAATCAAAGTAGGACACATGTCAGTGGGCATTGAACACCATTTTTGACCATCAAGCAAACCATCCAGGTCCTTGGGATCAAACTTTTAGTTTTTTTTCTTTTTTTTTTTCCGATTATTAGTGCCAGAAAGGCAAGAACTACCACCTTCAAAGGAGTAGTTCAAAACAGTGCTACAAACTGAGGGGTTCACAACATAATAGAGACAGCCATTGGATCAAACTTTTAGTTATCAGATGCCATTATAGAGAAGCGATAGAAAATCCCATAGATGATGATGTAGTTACACATTGGCAAATCTATTATGAAATGCTTTGGTCTAATATTCTAAAGCTCGAACCTGCATTCTTGAGTAGTCTGTCACTAGGTACAATAGTGACTAGCCTCACAAATAGAAGATCCTAATTTGGCCAGCTACTTCTTTTTTGTAGCCTTCTTATTCTTAGTCATTCAAAGCACACCAAATATTGGTACCCAACATGGTCATCCACAATCTTATAATTAATGGAGATAATCCAATACTAATGTGAAAAATATAAAGTCAAGTTCAATTAATGGAGATAAGTCCATACTAAATATACAGATCATGGGCATATGGGATACGCACAGCTGAGGGAAAAGAGATACTAAAAAAGAAATTCATGAAGCAAAACATGCAACTAGTGAACATATGAGGATGATATAATTGAAGTTGGGACTCAACTATTCCTCAACTATTCCTCAGCATCGATGACGTCGTGGATTTTATGGTGTCCCCAAAATAAGCGAACTACTCATCCTCCATGTCATCAATCGAAGATACAAACTTAATCCCATCAATGTCCATTTAAATGGAATTGAATCTACACACACAAAAATTCTGAGTTGAAATATTGCAAAACCCAATTCGCAAAATCATAGAAACTATTGTAATTTTGATATATTTATTCCCCCAAATTCCTAACTCCCATTATCAAGTAATCTAACTACAAAAATAAAACTGAACCCCAAAATCAAAACAAAATTATACCCAAAACAGATGAAACTAAAATGGAAACAAACTTAAAATTTAAACATAAAAACAAATCGAAATATCAAGTTTTTTCATAGACAGCTGAAAAATTCTATACAAACTCCATTGAAGACATCAAGTCATCAATATACCCATCTTTCCCTCTAACAGCATTATCCATGTGACTCCCCAAAAATTAAAAAAAAAAATTTCAAAAAAATCAGGAAACGAATAAAAAGAGATATGAGAGAGCAGTGGTGGCGGTGGAGACCAAAGGTAGCATAACTGGTTTGATCAAACCGTTAATGTTAAAAAGAATAGTTTCTTCAAATAAAATAAAACGATAGTCATTAGTGGAGAAAGGCGGGGAAACGTGACGTGAGTGTGCATGAGTAGTTACTGGAAGTTTTTTTTTTTTTTTTTTTTCCTGGATCAAAGTTACTGGCAGTTGAGTGAAGTCATTGAATGGGATGAAAATGATAATTGGTAAGTCAAATTATAAACAGAGGGCTGCCGTTTTAACTAAGTGGGTGTTTGGTCTAGCTTAAAAGTGGGTTTTTGACCTTGAAAATTACAAACTAAGCCAAACATAACTATTTCTAAAAACAAAAAACTGCTTCTCAAAAGTGATTCTCTGGGTAACTGCCTCTAGAAACAGAAGTATCGTTTTGCTGCTTCTACTTCTACAAATCAGGCAAGCTCTCGGCTGAGAGATGCGGAAATAATATTGCGTTTCAGATATGGGCAGAATTGCCCCTGTAGAACTTAAAAATTCCTAATCAACACCTATAAATACTCACTGCTTTCCCCGTCTCTTGCTTCAATTCACAGAATTACTATAGTATGCTTTCTCCATCTTCTTCAACATAGGTCTTCTCTGTAACTTTGTTTAGATCAACATGACTCCACCTCATCAGTATCATAAAACACCATACCCAAAGAAGGAGGTGACTGTCATTAATCCATGTTAATCTAATAATTTTATTCTTTTAAAATTCATAATTTGTAGTCTGTGTTCTTGGTGGGGGAGGAGTGGAATGGAGATATTGTATGTAATTCATATAACTCAGACAAATAATGGAATTTGGAATGGTATATGCCAATCCATGGTAATATATTTTTTTAAATATTGTTTTTGTGTTGGTCTGGGCATAATTCTTTCATCCAGATCTATAATTTCTGCTCTGAATTGTTATGCAAAGATATTGAGATGGTGGTTAGTGAGTGATGGACTATAGTGGGGTAAATAATAGAGATCAGATGGGTGGAAAGGATTCAGGAAGAGAGAGAAAGAAAATGAGAAAGATAGAGCAATTCAAATTGAGCTATAAAATTTACAGGAGAAACGGTGAAATGAATGGGAGGACGAAGAAGAACTTGCTAGAGAAGGAGAAATGAGCGCTAGTGAATTTGGTGAGGGAAAATAAAGGAAACCAGAAGTGCTACAATTATATGTCCACTTTAGTTGACCCAATTTCGTGGTCCATATGCATTGCTTCTAAATTTTGGTGTCATTCTTTCTTTGGTTAAGTCCACTGCCATGCTCTGCTTTCCAGATCACCCTCCCACCCAAATTATAATTTCTCCATGCTCTACACGTATGTCACTTTGAACTTGCTAAAATTTCCATGCCTATGTTATATTGTCTTTGATATTTAACATTTCATGACTTCTCTTGATAATTAATTTTGTTTTTAAATAAGTTTAATGAAATGGTTTTTCTTAGCAATTTGGACTTTTTTATAATTTAACTAATCATGATATAGTTTAGAAGTTGCCTCCAAAAATCTCAATTTAGTTATTAAACTTTAAAGATACTTGGCTAGGTGACTTCTCTATCAAATTATTTGTTCTCTATTTATTTTATAATTGTTGAATTTTGTCCAATCAGTTTGGCCCAATCTAACAATATTTTTTTTAATGTTTGTGTAATATTTATAATTGTTTTTCCCATAATGTTTTATATTACTTTTGTAGAGTAAGACACCAAATCTTGATCATAAGATACGTTTGGCATCATCCGAAAATAATGCTTCACTATTGGTTGTTTGTATTTTTTAATTTGAAGCTGACCAAAAAATAAAATCTCATATGCGTATTATCTCCTAGAAATACATAGAAATTGATGGTTATGAACAAAAAAAAAAAAAAAAAGCAAACTCTTACTTTAGTAAAGAAATAAGAAGACATAAATAATTATAATGTAAAACGAAAAATAACAAATTATAGATTAATTGAGAAGTACTTTAAAAAAAGTTTGGCCAAACAACTCGAAATGTTCAAAACTATTTTCATATAAATTAGGCTAAAGATTTCATAATTTTTCCAAAAACAGCTTTTAAAGAAACTACTTTTACAAAACAAAAGCAGTTTTCCAAAAACTAGGCCAAACAGCAAATTCAATCAAGGGCTCCAAATTTTTGTTAAATTAAATCAATGGTCGTGAATAGATGAGGCGCCGCAAATCAAAGGGGTGGAGTCAAACTGATTCTTCTTTTATTATAACTAAGATTATCCTCTTGTAATGCAATGATATAATTTAAACATTTTTTAAATTTATTACTAACATAATATATGATTTCTTTTTGAATAGTAAAAATAAATCAATGTGTCATATTATTCAATTATCAAAATTTGTGCATTTTGCTATATTCTTTTTTTGTTGTAACAACTTCCTATTTATTTTTGATTTGAACTTACTTTTTTGTTTCATTTGTTCAATATTTCATCGTTAAACGATTATATTTTTGAAGAATAAATTTTATTACTAATTAGTAATGACTCTATGACTTTGGATCACTTTAACATATAGAATTGATATTGCGTTATAAAATAATTATTTTTTTGAGTTGTCCTTTTTTTTCCTTTTCCATTAAATCATTTTAAATTCCCTTTATGTCTATACCATAACTATTTACTTACTACTTTTTAAAAATTCTCGAATATATGAGACGTCTTTTCTTTTGTGGCCAAGTTTTAGTAGATAAATAGACCAACTTTTTCATTTATCTTAATTTAATAAAGATTATATCATTGTCTTACTAATGACTGAATAAGATATGTGAAAGGTATATGCAAGAATTGTAGCCAATTATTGTTTCAAATTAATTAAATATAAATAAATAATAAAAATATATCAATGTTAAAAGTAGTAGTAATTTTAGAACAATGTAATTATTTTATTTTTGGGTTATTATTGTTTCTTTTATTTTTTTCCTTTTAAATCACTTAATATTCCTTTTATTTTTATTCCATAATTATTTATTTACTATTTTCTTGTCAAAATTCTCTAATATATGTAAAATTTTTTTATGGGCAAACTTTATGGGCCACCTTTTTAATTTATTAATGCAATGAATAGTTTATTATAGTACACTAATAAATATATAAGATATGCGAAAAGTAATATTTTAAAAATAAATATAGCATTGCACTAGTTTAACCATAAATAGACATTTATGTAACTAATTAATTCTACGTGGCATTACACATAGAATCCTATGTGACATGACACATAACGCTCATACGTTAATTCTATCCAACTTTTAATATATAAATATATCGAAGTTTCTCCCATAATTGAAATTTTTTTCAACTATTATAGTTAAAAGTAAGAACAACCATTCATTTTAGTTAGAAAGATCTCAACCGTGTATTTTATCTTAGTGGCAACCTACTATCCCGAGTTAAAGTAACTGGCAGTTTCCTTCTATTACACTACTACTGCACCTACTCTGACTCTTCAATCTCCATAGGCCCCGCCCCACCCCACCCCACCCTCTCTCCTCCCTGCCTCCTGACTCTCTCACACCAACAACATAGAAAAAAGGCTCCTCAGTGCCATTTCCTTCTATCCGTATAATCTCTGTTTCAGCTTTCACCTCCACTCATGGCCCTTCATGCCCTTTGAGGAGAAGAAAAGGAAAATCAGGCGAAGCAAAGGAGGGGATAATTAGAAGAATTCGTAACTCTACTGTGTTTTTCAAAGATTATTTGGGTTTTCAACAATAAAATAAGATGACGTGCATGCTTTTGAAGATCAAATAAAATTCTATAATTTGACTATAAATTTGGTGGGATGATTGCCTCTGATGAGATTAGATATTTTCAACAACTCATAAAGAGCAAAGAGCAAAGCTTATGCTTGAAATCCCCTAAATTTGTTCCTCATAAGCCCCCATTTTCCAGAGAGGTAGGGGTTTTGGCCTCATCCCAACTAAAAGACTTTCGAGCTTGGTTTCTGAGCTTTTCTCAAACTTTCAATCCTAACTGAATCTTCTACAATTTTAATTCTGGGTGTAATTCCTTTCCATTTCATATGGCGTGCTCTGATGTTCATCACACAATAATTTCTTGAGAGCATTTCTTTTAGTTTCAATGTAATATAATTCTTCTGATCTTCTATCTAATCTTCCCACTAGTTGAATTCGTTCCCATATGTAATTCTATTGCTTCCAAAACAATTCCTGCTGCCCTCAATTTAGAAGAAACCCCAAGCCAATAAACCTCCCCTGTTTCTCACCAATTTTCTTTATTTTTCAAACATAAAAAAAAAAAAAATCCAACTCCAACTTAAAATAAAACCAAGAGAATTGGTGATGCGGCTTTTTACTCGAGACCATTCTCAAGCACCAAATATAGACTATCAAGACGCTCATTTTGGAGGGGGGGGGGGGGAGGGAGAAAGGTTGAAGGCTATGGCGTGACTCGTGAGAGAGAGGAAGGGAGAGAGTCTGTCTGTGAGAGAGAGGGATTGTAATAAAGAGATGAGGGTTAGCCTACTGTATACGTCAGGTGTTGTGATTTTCAATGGCTGCGATCTGCTCAATTTATATCAATGGTTGAGATTTGTCAATTATTATAATTGAAAAAAATTTCAATTATGGTAGAATTTTGCTAAATGTATACATATAGGTATATATACAATAGATTAAACATTTTTTTGGTGGTTGAAAATCATCTGGAGGTCACGTGAGCTCACCTTCCATCATCAACATGACTTGATTTTTTTTGTTTTTCATCACACTTTTTTGTTTTGAGGCTGTCGTAAAAAGGGAGGGGGGTGTATTTTTTTAAGCTGTTTGGATACTTCCCCAAATTGAAATTACAAAGGGACTAGTGTTTAGAGCCTCTATTTTAATTTTACACCCAAAAATTTTGACCCCTTTTTTCGTGATAGTCAAATATTAAATTTAGGAGGGGTAATTTTGACAAATTCAAATATGTGAAAAAAATTTTTGTTCAATATAACCCAATGTAAACCCATGCGGGGAAGTCATCCATAGGTTAAACTAGTGCTAAATCCATGCTTTGCGTCTCTAACAAATTTCTATCTAATATATCGATATATGTGTAATATGATTAACTATTTTGATAAATAATAGTCTAAAAGCCCAATATAATTTTAAGTCAACAATTGAAGTATAGAAGGTTTTTTTTTCCCCCTTATTTTTGGTCTTAGATCCTCCATTGTTTCTTTTTCCTTTTCCATTAGATTATTTTAAATTCCTTTTATGTCTGTTCCATAACTATTTATTTATAATTTTTAAAAAGTCTCTAATATATGGGATGTCTTTTCTTTTTTGGCCAAGTTTTAGTAGATAAATAGACCAACTTTTTTGATCCTACATAATTACATTTAAATTTTGACGGGCTGTTTTGACGGAAAGTTAATTCGTCAAATACTTTGACAGAAAATTTAGGATTTTAACGGTGTGTCAGTTCTTGCGTATCTTGATATAATTTTTGACGGAAATTTTGACCAAAAATTCAGATTTTCGACTGTGTGTCAACTCTCGCGTATCTTGATGTAATTTTTGATGGACTATTTTAACAAAAAGTTGACCCGTAAAAAATTTGGACGGAAAATTCAGGATTTTGATGGTATGTCAGCTCTCGCATATCTCGATGTAATTTTTGATGGAATATTTTGACGAAAAGTTAATCCGTTAAAATTTTTGATGAAAATTTTGATGGAACATCAAAATTTTTGACGGAAATTTTGACAGGCCCGACAAAATGAACAAGCAATAAAAAACCCTACTCCTCCCTCTCATCTCTCTCTCACGTGTCTTGCTACTTTATCCTGCCATTCTTTTGTCATTCTTCTCTATCCTCACAAACACTCAGGAAAACCCCTCTCTTGTCTTCTTCGCAACGCACCATAGTCCACCACCATCTCTATAATCTCCAACCATCATAGCCATCAAACAACATCAACACCATCACCACACATGCGCAAAACACCTTTCATCCCCACCATCATCAACGAGGTTCCATCTTCGCCATTCATCATGCAAAAAATAAGGGGCAAGTGAAGAGGAGGCATGCGTGGAAAAGCCTTATAAATTGAAGCAGCAACGATGGGAGAAGGAAAGCAGGTTTCGAGGGTTTATTTTCTATCATACTTCAGGGTAGATTTTTGGTTTTAGCTTA
>JAKOGI010003234.1:0-61535 GCA_029747015.1 Carnegiea gigantea | reverse complement strand
AATTACCTCCTCTTCTAGATTCATTGTATGGCTGAAACAGAATCAACCATTCGAATAACTTACCTTGGACCTTGGAGGCTCTCTTCTCTTCATGTCCCTCGCTGATTTGGATGTTGTATATGGGGGACTCTTTAAACATGTCATGAACCACTTCCTCACTTACTCTTAATTCAAGATTAGGAGTTCTAAGTAATGGCCTTGAATGCTTTTGACAGAAGGTTTGTTTGAGTGCTTTCGGTGGGGGTGGAGTGGGTGAAAGTTTTGATGGTTCACCAAAAGGAATGAAAAGATGGTTATGATGGTTCTTGTCTTTTGGTGGATGGTGGGGGACTAAGGTGAGTATTTCACCTTCTTCCGCCTCAAGCTTTTTCTCTTCAAATGTATTCCCATCTTTCTCTTCTCGATCCTTCTTTTCTTCCTCCTTGATTTCCTCTTGTTCATCTTCATGCTCATCAAACTTAGGAGGTAAGTTGATGGTAACCTCATTAACTTTGTGACTTTGATATATCTCTGGTGAAACAAAGGGCTGATTGGATTTTCTTCTTTCTTCAAACCAGAGGGTGAGTAGATCAAGTTCTCTTTCTTGTTGTTGCATTTCCCAGTTTATTTCTTGTGTTCTGAGGTCAAATGCTTCAAGCTCTTTTTGTAGTTTGAGGATTTTTCTAAGGGAGATATCTTTCCCAATTCTCATTGCGAAAGTGGGTGTTTTGAGGGAATGAATTTGGATTTGTGTTTTGAGGAGCTTTGGGCGTGTGGATGGTGTGGGTTTCAGGCCAAGTTCTGAACTTGCTCTGATACCAAATATAATGTACCTGCCGAGGGTCTAGGCTAATACTCAAATTAAGAGTGAAAGCTTACAAACCAAAGGTAGATACAATCAAAGGAAAACTAAGGAAAGAGGCACATAATATGTTGGTTGTGAGGCAACAAACATGTGAGGGAGGAATGGAACTTAGAATCAAGGGATTCTAAGTGAAAATCAAAGGAAGTTTGATGTACTTTGATGTATATCCCAAAGGGTGAATGGAACCAAGTTACAAGTTACCAAGAATATGAAGCAATTAAGTGACAACCACACGGATTAGGTGTGGCACGGTCGTGCCTTTAGGCACGGGCAGGCCGTGCCACTTTTCTGGTTTGTGACACCAAGTTTCTCACTTTTGCACGGTTGAGTATGGTTTGAGGTTTGTGATGGAAGCTAGACTATTAGAGGTAGTCTAAGCCTTGAATAAGCATGGGGATGGATATTTGAGTGGCTTGTAAATGAGAGAAAGTGGGAGAGAAGCAAAGTTAAGATTCACTAACTCCAAATTAAAGCTAGCAAACTCACTTTAACCTCTTTGAATCCTGAGTATAACACCAAATGAGATAGAACTAACTTGAAGAATGGATACAGAAGAAACACCACAAACTCAAGTTTAGGGCCCTTAAACTAGATTAAGATTACAGATATCACCATTAACAAGTTTAAAGCTTCACTTGAACACCACTAATCGGCCAAAATTAAGGATAAGCAAGCTAAGTGTTTGGAGTGTGCCTAAAGCACCGGAAAGCACATGCTATCAACTTTGAGTTGATCAAATCTGGTACATGTTACAAGGGGGGCCCGTGTGCTTTAAATAAGCAAGCTAGCCAGCCACACAAGCACACACCTCACCTTTCCCTCAAGGAGGAAAGGTATTAAGAGCAAAACAAGCCGATTTGTGCTAATCTAAAATACAAGCTTGCTCTAAATAGTCTAATACATTCTAAACATGAAGTAAAACATTATTAATACTTATTATACATTAATATACTCATAAACAAAGCTTAAACATGCTGATTTGCTTGCTGAATTCCCATTGGATAGCCGTAAAGTGCCTTCCCCTTTTTGGCTCACCAATCAGATTGCATGGTGCTGTTTTCTCCTTTGTTTTCTCATTGGTTCACACATTTCAAAGCCTTCTCAAGAGCAAATTATTGTGCTTCTAGCAAGCCTTGGGCGTGGTGTGATGTAGGCAAGCAACCAAGCAGCTAGGAAAACCCACTTGAGAAGGAAAAACACCTCATGCTTAAACCAGGTTGTGCTGGCAGAATGCAGGGTCTGATTGCAGGCCACGTTTCCCAGGGAAAACGTGGTCATAACTTGTGTTGCCACACATGGTTGGAAAGCTTAAGAAGTCCTATAACAGCTCCAAGAAAAAACTCTCCCTCCCCCCACACAAAAACCCCCCAAAATCCCCAAACTCCCCTTCCTCCTCCTTTCTCTGGAAATTACTCAATTTGGAGTTCATTTTCCTGATGAAAATATCAAAATGGCTGGGCTGGTCTGAACTAAGTCTCAGTCTGCACGGTTTAGAAGATTGACCTGGTTCTTCATCTTCCACTTGACCTAACTTGATTTATCAATTGGACCACGTAGCTAACATCTTGGGGACCCAAAATATGTAAAAATACAAGATTTAAACCAAAATATATCATAAGAAATATAAAGAACAAAACCGGGTACATTCTGACCCTGCAGGGCAGTTTTGACACCTTGGGTTTATTAGCTAATTTGAGAGGGCAAATGAAGTCCAAATGGGATAAAACTCTTTTTGTTGCAAAGCTGACTTCTTGAACTTTAATCCCAATGCAAAATATTGGACTTAAACCTTAAAGGGTTTGACGTAATTAACCTCTCAAAAACCGGGTTTGCTGTGAAAACAAACCTGACCTGCTGTTTTAGGTCCTTAAACAAAACTAGGATGAATCATTCATCCTTTAACCACCAAAATGAAATTACCTAGCTTGATTTGATTTTTTAAATCAAAGGGCATGGAGGGATCTCCGTCATAGGGTATGGCTCTTGGCTGCTTGGCACGTTCCACATGATGTAGATGTGGGTGGTAAGTGAACCAAATCAACTCAAACTCAAACTAAACAAGAATCAACCAAAGAAAAGTGAATATGGTGGAAGATAGTTTGAGATGGTTTGAAGAATAATAATGATGCATATTTCCATATGCATCATTTTTATTCAACTCCAATTTCAAAGAAGAAAAGGGTCAAAGAAGATCATGCATGGAAATGTCCCTATTTGGTCTTCTTAAGTGAGTTCAAAGACTCGCGACACTATGGAGAGGTCAAAAAGAGGTTAAACTTTGCTAGAAATTTGGTGCCGAATTCATCCCTGGGGAACCCGATTTTTGTGACCATTTTTGGACAAGCTCAAGTGGACCCACAACTTGAGGGCCCATGTGCTTTTGAAGCTTAAGATGTCAGCTTTAAAATAAGCCCAATTTTATTTAATTGGGACATCATTTGATTGGGCAAAATATCACTCAAAGATACGTTGTGCTGATCCAGTCCAGTCTGAGATAGGGGCATTGTTTGGGGCATAACTTTCAAACCGCTTATCCAAATTGAGCAAATGAGCCCATTCTGGGAAATAGACTTCCAGGGCTTTCTAACAAGCCCAAGAACGCGTGATTTGGCCGAGTATTCTGGAAGTTATGCTCTGTTGAAGTTGAGGCAGTTGCAAGGATTAATGCTGGGAATATGAAGAGTCTTAGGTTACATATATTTGTGTGGCTGATATTGTGCACGTTTTAGATGCTTCTGGATTGATGTAATCAGCTGCAAAAATCCTAGAATATTCCTTGTAACCTCCCCCACCCCTTTTATGATGAGTCTTTTCATTTTTCTTAGACTTTTCATTAGCTAGTTTAATTGTTAGGAGTTATTTGAGTCCTTTGATTGTCTTTTGCTGAGTCTATAAAAGGGGAGGGGCGTGTGAAGCTATTCATTCAGCATTGTAAGAAATTTCCAAAGTAATACAAGTACTTTGAGTGTGTTTCTCAAAAGTGCAACTAAACTCCTAGTTCTATATCTTGAATTGTGGCAAATTCAAGTGGTGTTCTAGGTTCTCTTCCTTTTCCAATTGGAGTGATTCCTTGGTTAAGACAAGAGAATTAGCCCAAGATCAAGTCATTGAGTGGCTCCGTGAAGGATTATCTCAATTACAAGATTTGTTCTATCCCTTTTTCTTGTGTAGTGAAGTTCTTCATCCATCTCATCCATCTTTCATTTCTCTTCCCAATTTGGCTTATTTTGAGTTGGAGTTTGATTTGGTTCACTTGCCCCCCCACATATACATCAATTGGTATCAGAGACAAGGCTTTTAAGTGACCCACATCATACCCAAACACATCCCAAAAAGCCAAAATACAAAAAAAAAAGAGGCACAAACCGGCAATCCGAAGTCTTGAAGACCAGAGAAGCAGCACGGTGCCCCCGCGCCACAACACACGACCGTGCCATATTCTTTTTCCAGGAATCTTCAAGTCGAGACGGAGCACGGTGCCCCCGTGCCGACAAGCACGACCGTGCCACTTCTGCATTTTCTTCAGCCGAAGCATAGCACGGCCTGACCGTGCCCCCTTGCACGACCGTGCCACCTTTGCCCCAGCCAACTTACGTTTCAAATCAATCCACGAAGAACCCTAGACCTCATCCTTCATGCCGTCTTCAAAGAACTTGGAGAAAGAACTAGCTCTTATTGATATTGGATATGCTTGCTTTGCAATTCCAAAATTTCATGGCGAAAAGGAAGAGTTCACAGGTTGGTTATCTAAAGTGGAACGAGTTTTTGCTTGTTGTATCCTTAATGACCAACAGAAGTTCGAAGTGGTTATTTCAAGATTGAGAGGATGTGCACTTCAGTGGTGGAATAAATATAAGTTTGAACGAAAAAAGAAAGGAAAAGAAAAGGTGAGAACTTGGAAGAAATTGAGTAGTAAGTTGAAGGGTTCCTTTTACCCATCCACTTACATGCCCATGGAAGAAAGTATCTCCGTTAAGCTCACGGGTTCATTCCCTTCCACCCCACAAAAAGAACCAACCCCACAAATGATCTTCCCCCCACAACCTAGGAGGTGTCTCAAGTGCCAAGGGCTTGGACACTTATCCACGGATTGCCCAAACAACGAGGTCATTACCTTGGAAGAAAGGAAAGCCGTGAAAGAAGAGAACGATCAGGAGGAAAGCCTTGAAGAAGAAATTGCACTCAAGGTTGAAAAAGAAGAAATACTTCACCTAGAGAAGGTTTCTCAAAAGCCAAACAAAGATGAAGAGATCCTTGGAGAAAAAGCTTCAAGCCTAGTTGACCTACCTCTTGTTTTTGGTGACTGTGATGAAGAGACCTTTGAACTTGAGGCCCAAAGATCCGAGTTGAAGCAAGAAGAGATTGTGCAAGAAATTGAGCAATCCTTCACCGAAGAAGGGTGCCAAGAAGGTAATGAGGTGAATTTGAGCATAACCCCAAGAATTGAAGAGCATGTAGTTAAAGACCTTGAAGTGATGAAGCCATGTAGGGTTGCTGAAAAGTTTGAGCAACTCTTGACCCAAGAAGAATTCACCTTAACCCCCATTCAACCTTCCCAACCCTTCGAACCACAAAAGGACCGACAAGCCTTAACCCTCATTCATCCTTCCCAAACCCTTGCCCCAAAAGAAGATTTCCCACTTCCGCCTCTTCTCCTCACCAGGTATGACCCGTTTTATCATCCTCCCCTCACCCTCTTCTATATCTCTCTAGAGGTGATGCCCTGTGACCTCCTTCCCCAAAAGGCCCCATATTGTAAGCGCGACCCCTTTCTTGAGAGGCTTGCCAACCCTTTGAGTTTGAGGACAAACTCAAAACAACCCGGGGAGTATGATGCATATTTTCATATGCATCATTTTTATTCAACTCCAATTTCAAAGAAGAAAAGGGTCAAAGAAGATCATGCATGGAAATGTGCCTATTTGGTCTTCTTAAGTGAGTTCAAAGACTCGCGACCCTATGGAGAGGTCAAAAAGAGGTTAAACTTTGCTAGAAATTTGGTGCCGAATTCATCCCTGCGGAACCTGATTTTTGTGACCATTTTTGGACAAGCTCAAGTGGACCCACAACTTGAGGGCCCATGTGCTTTTGAAGCTTAAGATGTCAGCTTAAAAATAAGCCCAATTTTATTTAATTTGGACATCATTTGATTGGGCAAAATATCACTCAAAGATACGTTGTGCTGATCCAGTCCAGTCTGAGATAGGTGCATTTGTTTGGGCCATAACTTTCAAACCGCTTATCCAAATTGAGCAAATGAGCCCATTCTGGAAAATAGACTTCCAGGCCTTTCTAACAAGCCCAAGAACGCGTGATTTGGCCGAGTATTATGGAAGTTATGCTCTGTTGAAGTTGAGGCAGTTGCAAGGATTAATGCTGGGAATATGAAGAGTCTTAGGTTACATATATTTGCGTGGCTGATATTGTGCACGTTTTAGATGCTTCTAGATTGATGTAATCAGCTGCAAAAATCCTAGAATATTCCTTGTAACCTCCCCCCCCCCTTTTATGATGTGTCTTTCCATTTATCTTAGTCTTTTCATTTTACTAGTTTTAATTGTTAGGAGTTATTTGAGTCCTTTTGTTGTCTTTTGCTGAGCCTATATAAAGAGGGGCATGTGAAGCTAATCATTCAGCATTGTAAGAAATTTCCAAAGCAATACAAGTACTTTGAGTGTGTTTCTCAAAAGTGCAACTAAATTCCTAGTTCTATATCTTGAATTGTGGCAAATTCAAGTGGTGTTCTAGGTGCTCTTCCTTTTCCAATTGGAGTGATTCCTTGGTTAAGACAAGAGAATTAGCCCAAGGTCAAGTCATTGAGTGGCTCCGTGAAGGATTATCTCAATTACAAGATCTTGTTCTATCCCTTTTTGTTGTGTAGTGAAGTTCTTCATCCATCTCATCCATCTTTCATTTCTCTTCCCAATTTGGCTTATTTTGAGTTGGAGTTTGATTTGGTTCACTTGCCCCCCCACATCTACATCAAATAACAAAAAAACAAGGATAAACAAGACCTTGTAATTAAGATAATCCTTCACGGAGCCACTCAATGACTTGATCGGGCTCTAATTCGCTTGTCTTCAACCAAGGAATCACTCCAATTGGAAACGGAAAGAGAACCTAGAACACCACTTGAAGAGCCAAATTCAAGATATAGAACTAGGGAATTTTGAGACACAATGAAGAATCACTCTCAAAAGGTTGCTTTGTATTACTTTGGGAATCTCTTACAATGCTGAATGATTAGCTTCACACGCCCCTCCCCTTTTTATAGACTCAGCAAAAGACAATCAAAGGACTCAAATAACTCCTAACAATTAAAACTAGCTAATGAAAAGTCCAAGAAAAATGAAAAGACTCATCATAAAAGGGGTGGGGGAGGTTACAAGGAATATTCTAGGATTTTTGCAACTGATTACATCAATCTAGAAGCATCTAAAACGTGCACAATATCAGCCACACAAATATATGTAACCTAGACTCTTCATATTCCCAGCATTAATCCTTGCAACTGCCTCAACTTCAACAGAGCATAACTTCCAGAATACGCGGCCAAATCACGCGTTCTTGGGCTTGTTAGAAAGCCCTGGAAGTCTATTTTTCAGAATGGGCTCATTTGCTCAATTTGGATAAGCGGTTTGAAAGTTATGGCCCAAACAATGCACCTATCTCAGACTGGACTGGATCAGCAAAACGTATCTTTGAGTGATATTTTGCCCAATCAAATGATGTCCAAATTAAATAAAATTGGGCTTATTTTAAAGCTGACATCTTAAGCTTCAAAAACATGTGGAGCCTCAAGTTGTGGGTCCACGTTAGGTAGGCCAAAAGTGCACACAAAAATCGGGAAATTTCTGGATGAAGGCGGCACTACCTCTTCGGGCATGAACGCCAATTTCCGGCACTACCTCTTCGGGCATGAACGCCAATTTCCGGCAAAGTTTGGCAACTTCCTTGACCTCTTGAAGCTTGAGTGAATCCTCCTTGGGCTGAGCTTGATTGTCCTTGGGCTTCTCACGATGGTCTCCATCATTCCCCCCGGGTAAGTGAAAGTTTGCCCTCAAACTAGGAAGGGGCTCATCATCGAAATAGGGGCTAAGATCGGAGACATTGAAGGTAGCCAAAACTCCATAATCTCCAGGTAGATCAACCTTGTATGCATTGGGCCCAACCTTCTCAAGGATTTCAAATGGACCATCGGAACGCGGCATCAACTTAGATTTTTTCTTTGAAGGGAAACGCTCCTTCCTCATGTGAATCCATACCAAATCTCCTGGTTGAAAATGTACCTCCTTGCGATGCTTGTTGGCGCTTTGCATGGCTCTTTCATTAGCCTTGGCAATTGATGTAGATGTGGGTGGTAAGTGAACCAAATCAACTCAAACTCAAACTAAACAAGAATCAACCAAAGAAAAGTGAATATGGTGGAAGATAGTTTGAGATGGTTTGAAGAATAATAACAAAAAGAACAAGGATAAACAAGACGTTGTAATTAAGATAATCCTTCACGGAGCCACTCAATGACTTGATCTTGGGCTAATTCTCTTGTCTTAACCAAGAAATCACTCCAATTGGAAAAGGAAGAGAACCTAGAACACCACTTGAATGAGCCAAATTCAAGATATAGAAACTAGGAATTTTGAGACACAAATGAGAATCACTCTCAAAGGTGCTTGTATTACTTTGGAAATCTCTTACAATGCTGAATGATTAGCTTCACACGCCCCTCTCCTTTTATAGACTCAGCAAAAGACAATCAAAAGACTCAAATAACTCCTAACAATTAAAACTAGCTAATGAAAAGTCTAAGAAAAATGAAAAGACACATCATAAAAAGGGGGGGGGGGAGGTTACAAGGAATATTCTAGGATTTTTGCAGCTGATTACATCAATCTAGAAGCATCTAAAACGTGCACAATATCAGCCACACAAATATATGTAACTTAAGACTCTTCATATTCCCAGCATTAATCCTTGCAACTGCCTCAACTTCAACAGAGCATAACTTCCAGAATACACGGCCAAATCACGCGTTCTTGGGCTTGTTAGAAAGCCCTGGAAGTCTATTTTCCAGAATGGGCTCTTTTGCTCAATTTGGATAAGCGGTTTGAAAGTTATGGCCCAAACAATGCACCTATCTCAGACTGGACTGGATCAGCATAACGTATCTTTGAGTGATATTTTGCCCAATCAAATGATGTCCAAATTAAATAAAATTGGGCTTATTTTAAAGCTGACATCTTAAGCTTCAAAACCATGTGGAGCCTCAAGTTGTGGGCCCACGTTAGGTAGGCCAAAAGTGCACACAAAAATCGAGAAATTTCTGGATGAAGGCGGCACTACCTCTTCGGGCATGAACGCCAATTTCTGGCAAAGTTTGGCAACTTCCTTGACCTCTTGAAGCTTGAGTGAATCCTCCTTGGGCTGAGCTTGATGGTCCTTGGGCTTCTCACGATGGTCTCCATCAGCAATGTTATCTCTAACTCTTGCATGAAGATCTTGGATCTCCTTGGCTCTTTTTTCAGCTTCCCAACTAAATTTTGTGGGAGTTGGAATGGGAACAAGATCCAAGGGACTCTTGGGATTGTAGCCATACACAACTTGAAATGGAGAGAGTTGGGTCGACTTACTAGGCACTCGATTGAATGCAAACTCGGCACGTGGTAGCAACTCATCCCAATTCTTCAAATGCTTCTTCACTAGGACTCGAAGTAAGGTACCCAAAGTCCTATTAGTGACTTCAGTTTGGCCATCAGTTTGGGGATGACAAGTAGTGCTAAACTTGAGTTGAGTACCCAATTTGCGCCATAGAGTTAGCCAAAAATGACTAAGAAACTTGGAGTCCCGATCAGATACCATGCTCTTTGGAATGCAATGTAGTCTCACAATCTCCTTGAAGTAAAGATTAGCCACTTGAGTAGCATCATTAGTGGTGTGGCAAGGGATGAAATGCGCCATCTTGGGGAATCGATCCACAACCACCATAATGGAGTCTTTGTTCCTTTGGGTTCTAGGCAAACCCGTGATAAAATCCAGGCTAATATCTTCCCAAGGGGCTTGAGGAATGGGGAGTGGGGAATACAATCCTTGGGGCAAAGAATGGCTCTTAGCCATTTGACAAGTAGAACATCTTTTGATGAAATGCTCTACATCTCTTGACATCTTAGGCCAATAGTAGTGTTCCTTCGACATTGATCTAGTCTTCTCAACACCAAAATGGCCAGCTAGGGCTCCTCCATGCAGCTCTTGGATAAGCAGTTCACGAAATCCACATTGAGGTATACAAAGGCGTGAACCTTTGAATAGGAACCCATCTTCTAAATGGAACAACCCATGGGGGTGTTTAAGACACTTCTCAAAAATGTCCTTGAAATCATCATCTTTTGGGGACAAATCTTTAACAACTTCAAACCCAAGTACTTTAGTACTCAAAGTGGAGAGTAATAAGTACCTTCTTGACAATGCATCAGCTCCTTTGTTGAGAGTACCCGCCTTATGTGGGATAGTGAAGTGGAAGGACTGAAGATACTCTACCCATTTAGCATGTCTAGGGTTGAGCTTGTGTTGTCCTTGAATGTATTTGAGAGCTTCATGGTCGGAATGAAGGATGAACTCACCTCCAACTAAGTAATGAAGCCAATGCTCCAATGCTCTAATGATTGCATAAAACTCCTTGTCATAGGTGGAGTACTTCTTCTTGGCATTGTTGAGCTTCTCACTAAAAAAGGCAATGGGTCTCCTCTCTTGAGATAGGACAGCTCCAATTCCTACCCCGGATGCATCACATTCTACTTCAAAGACTTTGGTAAAGTCAGGCAAGGCTAGAACGGGGGAACTAGTGAGATTCTTCTTGATCTCTTCAAAGGCTTGTTGTGCTTGCTCATTCCATGAAAACTCTTTGCCTTTAATTACCTCGGTCATAGGAGCCACGATAGTGCTGAAATTTCTAATGAACCTCTGGTAAAATGAGGCTAGGCCATGAAAACTCCTTACTTGAGTGACGGATGTAGGAGTTGGCCACTCTTGAATAGCCTTGATCTTGCTTTCATCAACCTGGAGGCCTTGGGCGGAAACAATGAAACCCAAGAATACCACTTGAGGAGTGAAGAAAAAGCATTTCTCCATATTGCCATAAAGTTGTTCTTGTGAAAGAATCTCAAAAACTTGTTGCAAATGCTTGGCATGCTCCTCCTCGGTCTTGCTATAGACCAAGATATCATCAAAGTAAACAACAACACAAGTGCCAATGAGGGGCTTGAGAACTTGGTTCATGAGTCTCATAAAAGTGCTCGGGGCATTAGTAAGCCTGAATGGCATTACAAGCCACTCATATAAACCTCCTTTAGTCTTAAAGGCGGTTTTCCATTCATCACCTTCAAAAATACGAATCTGATAATAGCCACTTCTAAGATAAATCTTAGAAAAGATAGCGGCTCCATGTAATTCATCCAATAGATCTTCCAATCGGGGAATAGGAAACCGGTACTTGATAGTGATCTTGTTTATTGCCCGGCTATCAACACACATACGCATGCTACCATCCTTCTTAGGAACAAGGAGGGGGGGCACGGCACATGGGCTTAGACTTTCCCGAATTAAACCCTTGGACAAGAGATCATCCACTTGTCTTTGGACTTCTTGAGTTTCGCCTGGAGACATCCGGTATGCCGGCTTGTTTGGAAGTACGGATCCGGGAACGAGGTCTATCTTGTGTTGGATAGATCTTGGAGGGGGAAGGCCATGTGGAATTTCTTGTGGAAAAACATTGTGATAGGCTTGTAGAAGAGGGGTGAGTAGTGGATGTGAGGGAGATGATGGCTTAGACTCTTCTTGTAAAAGTATCAAGTCTTTAAAAGACTCATACTCATGGTGCTCAGATTTGAGAAGAGTAGTAAAGAAGACTTCCAAATGAGGATTGTCTTTTGGCTTAGAGGGGGAAGGACTTTTGAGAAGGGTAAGAGTGATTTTCTTACGGTCCTTGAGAAAAGAGTAAGTGTTCATCCGGCCATCATGGATGACACTTCTATCAAAAAGCCATGGTCTACCCAATAATATATTGCAAGCATCCATGGGGACTATATCACACCAAATCTCATCTTTATAGTTTTTCCCAATTGAAAAGGAAACAAGACAACCGTGAGTAATTTGCAAACCTTTGCCTTGATTCAACCATTGTATGGTGTAGGGATTTGGTCGAGGAGAGACTTGCAGCTTGAGTTTGTCCACCATAGTCTTTGAGGCAACGTTAGCACAACTACCTCCATCAATGATAAGGGAACAAACCTTGTCTCCTACGGTACACCTGGTGTGAAAAATGGCTTCTCTTTGCTCCATGTCCTTTGAGTGGCAATTCCACTCAAGGCCCGGCGGATAACAAGCAACTCTCCTTCATCGGGGCCTTCCTCAACTTCTTCCAAACTTCCTTCTTCAAAGTGCTCTCCTTCTTCTTCATCATAGGCATGTTCATCACATGCTTCTTGGTACTCTGCTAGGGAAACAATCCTCCTGTTTGGACACTCAGATGCATAGTGTCCCATGCCTTGACACCGAAAGCAACGAACCTTGTCCTTTGATTTGGGCTCTTGTGTGGAGGGTTTTGGGGGGGTTGGAGTGGTGTTTTTGGTTTGTGGAGGTGGGGGATTTTGTGGACGAGGAGGGTAGTACGGAGGCTTTTGTGTGGGGTAAGGACGAGAGAGAGGCTTGGAAAGGACCCTCTTTCCCTTTGATTTCTTTTGTTGCTCTACCTTGTAGGCTAGAGAACTCAAGTCATCTAGGGATGAATAGGGTTGCAACTCAATTACATGAGCAATGGAATCATCAAGACCGGTCAAGTATCTTACCAAGGTTTGTGAGTCGTCTTCTCTCAAATCGCATTTGAGTAGGAGTTGTTCAAACTCCCGGGTGTATTCTTCCACACTCTTGGATCCTTGCTTGAGTCGATGGAGCTTGAGATAATTGTCTTGCACATAGTGAGAGGGAAGAAACTTGGCCTTGAGTTTTTCTCTCATTTTGGCCCAAGTTCTGATTTTCCCTTTCCCGTTTCTTGCTCTTTTCGCTCCAAGGTTAGCCCACCAGATTGAAGCATATTTTCTGAGTTTAAGGGCTACAAGCTTTACCTTCTTATCTTCCGGGATGTCCTCATATTCAAAGATCCTCTCAATGGTGTGAAACCAATCGAGAAATAAGTCCGGATCAAGTTGGCCTTCAAATTCGGGGATGTCAATTCGGACACCACAAATATTTCCTCCTTGCCTTCGTCTCCTTGGGGGTTCCTCATCACTTGAATTGGCATGGGAGTGATGGACTTCCTCTTCAGATTCAACCACCGGTTCATGAGGATGAGAGGGAGTGGGGCTATGAACCCACCTTCTTTTCTCCTCCAAAAGTTGCCCCAAGTTGAGTTCGAAGATAAGTGAGTTGTGCTTCTAACTCTTCCACACGTGCTTGGTCGCTTCTTGTGGACTTTGTAGACATGTTGGAGATGCGTTGAAAGAAGAATATGCAGCAGGGAAAGTGGCACGGTCGTGCAAGGGGGCACGGTCAGGCCGTGCTATGCTTCGGCTGAAGAAAATGCAGAAAAGTAGAGTGGCACGGTCGTGTTTGGCGGCACGGGGGCACCGTGCTCCGTCTCGACTTGAAGATTCCTGGAAAAAGAATATGGCACGGGCGTGTGTTGTGGCACGGGGGCACCGTGCTGCTTCTCTGGTCTTCAAGACTTCGGATTGCCGGTTTGTGCCTCTTTTTTTTTTTTTTGTATTTTGGCTTTTTGGGATGTGTTTGGGTATGATGTGGGTCACTTAAAAGCCTTGGCTCTGATACCAATTGATGTAGATGTGGGGGGGCAAGTGAACCAAATCAAACTCCAACTCAAATAAGCCAAATTGGAAAGAGAAATGAAAGATGGATGAGATGGATGAAGAACTTCACTACACAAGAAAAAGGGATAGAACAAGATCTTGTAATTGAGATAATCCTTCACGGAGCCACTCAATGACTTGACCTTGGGCTAATTCTCTTGTCTTAACCAAGGAATCACTCCAATTGGAAAAGATAGAGAACCTAGAACACCACTTGAATTAGCCAAATTCAAGATATAGAACTAGGAATTTTTGAGACACAAATGAGAATCACTCTCAAAGGTGCTTGTATTACTTTGGAAATCTCTTACAATGCTCAATGATTAGCTTCACATGCCCCTCCCCTTTTATAGACTCAGCAAAAGACAATCAAAAGACTCAAATAACTCCTAACAATTAAAACTAGCTAATGAAAAGTCTAAGAAAAATGAAAAGACACATCATAAAAGGGGGTGGGGGAGGTTACAAGGAATATTCTAGGATTTTTGCAGCTGATTACATCAATCTAGAAGCATCTAAAACGTGCACAATATCAGCCACACAAATATATGTAACCTAAGACTCTTCATATTCCCAGCATTAATCCTTGCAACTACCTCAACTTCAACAGAGCATAACTTCCAGAATACTCGGCCAAATCACGCGTTCTTGGGCTTGTTAGAAAGCCCTGGAAGTCTATTTTCCAGAATGGGCTCATTTGCTCAATTTGGATAAGCGGTTTGAAAGTTATGGCCCAAACAATGCACCTATCTCAGACTGGACTGGATCAGCACAACGTATCTTTGAGTGATATTTTGCCCAATCAAATGATGTCCAAATTAAATAAAATTGGGCTTATTTTAAAGCTGACATCTTAAGCTTCAAAACCATATGGAGCCTCAAGTTGTGGGTCCACGTTAGGTAGGCCAAAAGTGCACACAAAAATCGGGAAATTTCTGGATGAAGGCGGCACTACCTCTTCGGGCATGAACGCCAATTTCCGGCAAAGTTTGGCAACTTCCTTGACCTCTTGAAGCTTGAGTGAATCCTCCTTGGGCTGAGCTTGATGGTCCTTGGGCTTCTCACGATGGTCTCCATCAATATGTGTGATCTGTATATTATATGAATGAAATATCAAGAAAAGTGTGAATATGAAAAGGGATAACCTTAAATACACATCATATGATTGAGGGTTCATGTGTAATTTAAATGGAGTGTTAGGAAGTTATTTTATGAAAAGAAAAGATCCTTATACTTAGCCTTCGATGCTTACTCTCGTGCCTAACTGCTTGCTAGTAAAGAATTCCGTCGTTGAGGAACCTAGAAATATGATTGAGTGGTCGAAGTGAAGTTTATGTTTAGTGATCCTCCCATAAAGGTTCTATGAATATCTATTATGATAGTAAAGTATGGAAACGTGATATGTGACTAGTAAAGATAGTATTGCCTGCAACGGTTTTGGTTTTAAGGGGGTTGGGGGACACTCACTGAGCGTGTGGTTGCTCATCCCACTACTCTTTCCCCTTTTCCCCAGGTTTTCTTTCTGACAGGAAGAAGTTGAGTCAGATAAGTCCAGAAGGAACCTACTGTTGCTTACAAGGCGTCATATGTGCTCATTTAAAGGGATCTTACGCGTTTATTGAAGTCATGTAATGTGCTCTTAGTTAATAAAGGTCTGTAAACGATTATTCTAGTTTATGTAATGCATATGGTATAAAGGTTGCTCTGTATGGCCGTCTGAGCCAACCATCAAGTTAGCTAGATGTCTTCTTGGTTTAATTTAGTTATGTTTTGGGATGTAAATCTTAATACTCCGGTTTTGTTAACCATTGAGTTGTATCTTTCATTTCTTCTTTATTCATGAATTAATCTGGTTGGTGTACTCCGAGCGAGTGGCTCGTTGAGTTATGAACTCCGGCGTGTGGCCGTTGAGCTATGTTTCAAATGTTTGCGCTTCCGGTGATTTACAGGGACTTATTGTAAGGCTTTTAGCCTGGAAATGGTCAGTTTTTAGGGGGAACTCTGCCCATTTCGTCCCAGAAATTAAGTAAGAAGTTAGGAAAAACGTAACGCTTCTGGCCTAGGGGCTGGGGGTGTTACATTGATGGTATCAGAGCAAAGGTCCTGCGACCATAGGCCGCAACCTGAGTCTTGCATTTCATATAGTCGCCTAGGAACACTATGTGGTTATGTGACATATGCCTGCCTTGTGTGCAAATGTGAGTTTTATGTGAATGTTCGCGCATTTCACTAGTTAGGTGCGGCTTCCGTAAGCTGAATGGTTGGATGAGAGAACCATTTGTTAAGATATAGGCCGAGTGATTCGTATTGTCGTGCATGAAATAAGTGTTAGCTCAATTAAAAGTTGTTTCGTTTATATGCTTTGGTGATTTTAATCTAATGTTTAAGGAACATATGATTTGAATTGAACGATTGGAAGGCCTTAACTCTACGTTCATCTTTGCCCCTAAAATACAATTTGCTTCTCGGGCCCCATAATGGAGTGAGCAGACGTATTCAAGGTTGGTAGAGAAAGAGCTAGAAGCAATTAGACTATTTCCTTTCGAAAACCTAAGGACTTTGCAGGTTAAAGCCTTTTGTTCAGGGAGAAAGAACCTAGCAGACTTTGGAATTCTACATCGTAGACGATCCCCCCTAAGGCTAGCGACCTGCAAAAGGACTCCTACGATCACCTGTAGGATTGATGTACCCCGTAAGACCAGTAGTGCCACTGTTCTTACCCCTTGTTATCTGATTAACGGCTAGTCTTTAGTTACTTTGGTCAAGCCCAAGCCATACCTTTGACCCTAGAATGCTAATAAGGATTGCTGCCGTTCATACCCGTTTAGGTGACTCTTGTACAACATTATTGTGAACCATTGTGTTTGACAACATGCTATGTTTTCATAAATGTTTGGAAGCCCATATTGTTATATGAAATGGCATGTATGGTTATTCGTGTGTTTCATAAGTGAGAGGTATAGTAAATAAACTACTTGGTATGTGTTTAAATTATTTCTAGTTGAATGTGCCACAAGGTTGGCCAAATAATTCAATTTATGTGAATGTTTGCTTCATATAACCGTGCTTATCTAATTATAGCATAGCAACTAGCCCTTTTGCATTATAATTAAGTGGCTAACTGTGAACATACCTCATGACATGACTACACGACTGTGGCCTCTGCATTCGAGTGCTTACCGTTGTATGTATCATTGCATGATGTGCTAAGATATTCGTAATGGTAGCGGAGTTACTCATTGTATATATGCCTAAGTTCTATGTTTCATATGTTTGATTGAGTGGCTAAAAACTCATATGCCTAGCAAAAAGATTTTGTGACCATAGGAGTTTCATTCGCATTTATTGGCCTTGTACCTTCTTTGCCTAGACCATATGACATGCCAGCGTACTTGCGACCATATTTGAATGCGTGACTTAAAGGGATATAAATGGATGTGTGTAAAACAATCCCTGGCAGGGTATAACTGAGTGTCCTGGCATGGTATGACTGAGTTAGCCGTATCATGTCTTGCATGCTGAATTTTTATGGGTACATGGTAGGTTTCATAGAGAACCTTGGATAGTGCTTTGCTAGCCATCATATGTGCTGCCAACGCTGTCTTACTATACTTTGCCTAGCATGTTTGGCCTTACCTTCAACCTAGTTGTCTTATAGCTAGATACGACACCGTTTGGCATAGTAGCACTACCATTTCTCGGGTTACATGTATGTACACACATATCTAGAGCATGATGAGACGTCTTTAGGAGCCTGTGCTCGTATATTCTTGCAATGAATCAAACATTAATGTATTGAATGAGCATAACCCTTCATTTGTATGAATCTATGACTGAAGAGACAATCGGTTCCAAGTAGAGACTTTACGGGAAGTCTCCCTGCCATCAAAACCATCGACTTACATTATGCCTTAGCATTCCATTTCAAAGTTATTCTTCTCGACATGATACGCTAGTTTATGTTGATTCTTGATTTTTGACCGTCAGTGCTCCGTTATTAACCCCTCCGTGACGTCAATGTGAATTCAAGTGTTACTCTGAGTCCCTTCATTGTCAATGTCATGTAACATGATGTTTTACTGCTTAGGTGCGATGTGATAGCTTTCTGACCAATTGATTTGACTTTGGAATGACTCAATATCCTTATGCCTTTGAATGAACCTGTCTAAGTTAACTGCCTTCATACGAACCTGACATGTCCTAAATAAGCTGTCGTGAATGAAAAGGCCTAAAAGTTAGCTGGGATTGATGTACAGACATCGGAATGTTGGTGCATATGTTTTCCTTTTGTAAATTGCTTGCCATGTACGTTTTAGACGCGTTCATGCTCCCCGATACTCCTAAGCTTAAGAATATTGGATTGCTAATATTATGCAATTCCATTATGCTTAAATGATACTATGTGGTGCTATGTGACATTTCTATTACTCTAAATGTGTTATAGTAGTCTCCATGTTAATCATTGTGATCCCGAAAGTGACTTGAATTCATGTTTTAGGATAAGACTGCTAGTGTAAGACCTTAAGATGTCATTGTCTCAATTGTCGTGCCTTTAGATGCCCACTTATAGATGCATATGCATAGAATTATTGCTTGCCATGCGAACTGAGTCTAGATCATTGAAAATCTATGTTTCTTTTTCAAAACAAACTCGATATGGTTTTTCACGCCAACTCATTTGCCTCTCTTCAATGCGATTTGCCCTCGGCGCCTAAATAGAGCGAGCAGACGCTTGAAGAGATTGGCGAGGAGGAGATTGGATACCATGAGGCAATCTTCTTTTGATTTAAAAAGTAATATCTTCAAAATGACCTTTTGGAAACAAATCGCGTAGATTCTAGTTATGTGTGTGCATTCTAGAAAAGACCGAACTTAGATATTGAATTTCGAGGACGAAATTCTTTTAAGGGGGGAAGAGTGTAACACCCCGCATTTTCGTTTTCTGTTAAGCTAATTAAAATTCCTTTTTACGTTCTAAATTCGTATTTTTAGTAACTGTGTGAGTTTTTGACAATTAAATTCATTAAAAAGAACGATTATTTGATTAATGTTACTATCGATGTTACTTACAAAATTATCGAATCAACGCTAAACCGAGTTTTTAAAATCGTTTTTCGTTTTACTTGGTTGAATTCCAAAGTTTAAATTGAAATGTTGATTGAAGGTCGTTTCGATTCGAGTTAAGCCTAACCATTAGCAAGTACGGGATCGGGATTCAGTAGAATGTTGTTAATTGAGCCAAAAAAAAAAGAAAAATAAAACAAAAAGGGAAGGGGGCACGCCGGGCCTGAGAAGCCTGAGACCCCGACCCCCCCTCCTCCTCGCTCTCTGCTCTCGCTCTCTCTCTACCGCAGATCTCTCTCTCTAGAATCTCTCTCTCTCTCACCGGCGACCGGCCATCTGGCGCTGCCGCCGACCAGCACGCGTCACCAGCGAGAGAAAGGGACCATCGGTTCCCCACACGCATCCTCCACCAGCCCCTTTCCTCCGCTTCTCACCGCGAAACAGAGCCACGTTTTGGTGGCCTGAAAACGCCACCCGCCGGAAATCGGCCAAACGCCTCCAAACGACCTCTTCTATAGATTGAGGGACCAATTTCACTTCAAACCACACGCAGAAGGGCTTAATTTCGAGAGCTAGGGTTCGATTTTGGGAAGCACACGGGCCACGGTTTTGGTCCAGCAACGTGGACATGAGTTTGGGCGTGCAATTGCTGCTACTAGGGTTGAATTTAGGCTGAGTCAGGTGGGTGTTCCTCGCCTCCTAAATTAGTACTAATTTCACAAACGTTTTAGCGGAATCGATGTTGCATGTTAGACTAGCATAGCCTAATTTAGAATGTGCTGCCTGAGGTTTATAATTCGAAGTTAATTATACATGTTTGGCGTTAATTCGAATGCATGTAGCTATCGAAAGCCTGAATTTATAATTCGAAGTGAATTATACATGTTTAGCATTAATTCGAATGTATGTAGCTATCGAAAGCCTGAATTTATAATTCGAAGTGAATTACATGCCTTTAGCGTTAATTCGAATGCCTGTGACCATTGAATGTTTGAGATTTTACATCGAATGAATTAAATACCTTTAGCTTCGAATCGAACCAATTTAGTTAATCATGCCTCAGTTATTAATTCGAAGTTAATTTAGCATGTTTAGCATCGATTCAATTAATTAGTTGATGCATGCAAAGGATTATAAACGAAGTTAGATTAACGTGTTTAGAATCGATTCAAGTGAATTTAGCTAGTTCATGCCTAAAAGTTTAGCACAAAATGAATTATGAATGCTTTGAATCGACATAAGTACACTAAAATGATTCATACTTGATTAATAGCTTCGAAAAGTGATGAGTATGGTTGGAATCGATACTTGTGTATTTAGCTAGTCTATACCTGAGTAGTAAATTAGACATAATAACTGAATGCCTAAAGTCGTATTACGTTTAAGTGGTTTATTTCGATTCGAATACTAATTTCGATGTAGATAGTGAACGTTTAGAATCGTATTATGATGAAATAGCTCAATTGGACTTGTTTTGTAACTTCGAAACCAACGTTTATGAGTGTTTGGTCGTTCCATGATTGTGTGGACTTCAAAGTGCGTCATATGTTTTTAAAGCCAACATTTATGAATGTTTGGTCATTCCATGATCGTGTATGAACTTCGAAGTGCATCGTACGTGTTTAAAGTTTATGTATATAAATGTTTAATCAGTCTATGATCGCCTATATGCTTAACTATACCATAAAGGCCTACGAACTCTGAAGTAAATTTATAAATGGTGATACGCACCAACCACGAAGTTCTAGTCTACAAGAGCATGTCCTTGTTCAACAACTCCATTCGGATCCCTATTGTCAAGGTATTCAGTTTGACCTACAAGCTCCCTTGGGAAGGTCCTTACTCTCTTGGACCCCTAGTCCCAAACCAAGCTAGTCCAAGCTCCTTGTAGAAGCCTAGCAAAGGTTTCCACCCAAAAACAGTCCAATTCGGTTCCTTAGAACAACCCGGGCAGTGGCCGTTTCTTTTGCATGTTCAAGGCATTTTCCTCTTACCAGGGGTTTGGAAGCACTTTACACTTTTGGGTTGACAACCTAAGTCCTTTATAAAGCTTTTATTTAGCTTGTAAATGGCCTAGGTTGATAACTTTTGGCTAAAGATGCAACCGGGTATCCAGTTTCAGCCACACAGCACCTGACTGAAGTTTGAGGTGATTTTGGCTTGCCTTGGCAGGCCTTTGGTCGAGATATTTCTGGCCTTTCTTTAAGTTTAGGATGTGATCTTTCATATAAATCAAGTTGCAAGGGAAAAGGAGGCCATTTGGGGGTTCAAATCATCCAAACATTTCAGACCTGCAAACTGGCCAGTACAGCCGCGCACATGGGTCAATTTCTGGCCCTCTATTACCCAAGAGCAACCTGATTTAACTGAACGGTTTAAAGCCTAACTTTAAGTTTCAGGTCTTATCTTTCCAATGAAGCAAGTTCCAAAGCATTTTGACATCATTTGCCTAGTCAACCAGCCTAATCTTTCAAACCGTGCAAAACTGGACAGTCCTGGAATTCAGCCTATGATCTGGTCCGAAATGAGCCCCGTTTGTTCCCATCTTTTGAGGACTCTTTGGGGACACCTAAGGGCATGAAAGGGTGTCTAAATGTTTATCAAATGAACCCTCAAAACCTCAGATTCAGCCACCCAAGGTACAGCTATTATCCGGGCAAGCAAGGAAGAAAATACCCTTTTATCCAAGGGACCAAAACAAGCTGTCCTTTGCTGTTTTAGGTGATCAGCCGGCTGTCCTTGCTGTTTTGACTTGTTTTTCATCTTATCAAAGCTTTCATTAGTTGTACTTAAGTGTAACACATGTTAGACACCTCAAACATTGAGATTAACACTTGTATTAGGTGTCAAACATCCAAGAGATGCTGAATTTAGGCCTTGTATTAGCTAGACTAGGTTGCTTGATTTAGCTAGTTAAATCTTGGCCCTTGATCTTGTTGTGAAGGCTGGATATACTCGGCCAAAGCTGAATGTTTACTAATTTTTGGAATGAAAATGAAAAGTTTTCTTTGCTAGCTTAAGCAAATCTCAAATCTCCTCTACTTTATCCTTCATTGGTGGTGTTTAGGAGTGATTCTTTATCCTCTCTTCCGGTGCGTTTGCTTTACGAAGATTGGTGGTGAATCCTTTAGCTTTGGCTGGTGGTTTTATCCTTTAGGCCAATTCATATCCAAGTGTGTTGAGTGTTAGTAGTGTCCGAAGTGCTAGCCTAGCACGCATCAACTGGTATCAGAGCCCAACTTCGATTCTTGGTGAGTTGGTTTTGATTGCCGTAAGCTCCTCTTCTCTTCTCCTTGATTCTTTTCGTTTCTCCCCTCCTTGAATTCACTTCTCACGTTCCCCTTGAATCCACAAAGAACCCTCCTAGCCCAAACACGAATCCTAGCTACAAAAAAAAAAAACCAAGCTCCACAAATAGCCCCAACCGTTTCTCCACTCCTTTACCAAAACATGGCCGAAAGGGGAGATCCTTCTTCCTCACCTCAAGACGCCCCTTTAAGGGAACCGGTGAGAGTTCCTAGAGGTATGACTCTAGAACAAGCTCACGAAATGAGGAGGGATAGAGCCATCCTTGAGATGCAAGAAAGCATAAGAACCCTCACTACACAACTCCAACAACTCGTGGCCCAACCGAGAAGACAAGAACGAGAACCCCCCCGGGACCTTCCTAATGACCTTGATTTTGACTCTCCTCTTGAGAGTGACTCTTCTATGGGAGGGAGAAGGCCGAGGAGGAGGAGGATACAACAAGATGAACTCAATGACTTGAAGATTGAGGCACCCGAGTTTGATGGAAGTTTGAGACCCGAAGATTACTTAGAATGGGTTCAAGCTTTGGAGAGGATCATTGAGATTAAGGGTTATTCTAGTGAGAAAGCCTTTAAACTTGCCGTGTTGAAGCTCAAATCATACGCATCTCTATGGTATGAGAACTTGAAGAGGACGAGAGCCTTAGAGGGAAAATCCAAGATCAACCCTTGGATTAAGTTAAAGAAGTACATGGACAAACGATTCTTGCCTTCCACTTATAAGCAAGAATTATACTTGAGGGTTACTTCTCTTCAACAAGGAAGTATGAGGGTTGAGGAGTATATTCGAGAGTTTGAACAACTCCAAATTCGATGTTCATTGAGGGAGGAACCCGAGCAAACCATCGCAAGGTTCCTAAAAGGTCTATCTCCACCTATCCTTGAGCGGGTCGAACTTCAACCCTTTTGGACCTTTGAGGATGCTTGCAAATTGGCCGTGAAGGTAGAAAAACAACTCAAATCCAAACGCCCCTTTGTTTCTACCCCCTTAAAGCCCACGGCCACCCCTAAGTCCTTCCCACCCTTCAACCCGAAATACCCTCCCAAGACCACCCACAACCAAGAGAAAGGAAAAGAAGTTCTAAAGGAGGGACTCAAAAGCCAAAAGAAATGTTTCAAGTGCCATGGTTTTGGGCACTTTCAAGCGGATTGTCCAAATCGAAGAGTCCTTACTGTTAAGGAAATTGATGAGCTCGGTCACATGGAGGTCGAAAGTGATGAAAGTGAAGAAGAGATCCTTGAGGACGAAGAAGACCCCACCTATCAACCCGAGGAAGGGGATGTTCTTATGATCAAGAGGGTTTTGCACACTAAGGAGGCCATTTCGGACTCCAATCAAAGAGAACAAATTTTCCATTCAAGATGTAAAGTCTTGAACAAAGTGTGCAACTTGATCATTGATGGAGGGAGTTGCACTAATGTGGCTTCCCATGAAATGGTTACCAAGCTTAACCTTACTACCATTCCTCACCCAAGGCCATACACCCTACAATGGCTCAAAAAGGGGAGTGAAGTAACGGTTAGTAAGCAAGTTCTAGTCCCTTTCTCCATTGGTGGCTATCAAGACGAGGTTGTTTGTGACGTTTTACCCATGGACGCTTGCCATTTGCTCCTTGGGAGGCCTTGGCAATTCGACAAGGATGCTACCCATCACGGTCAAGCTAATACTTATTCCTTTAGGCTTAAAGGGAAAACCGTGACATTAGCCCCTCTACCCCAAACCAAACACATAAACACAAACCCAAGAGTGGAGAGACAAAGCCAAAAGACCTAACCTTGCTAGTGAGTGAGGGGCGAGTTGAAAGGGCCCTTGAGAAAGGAAAGACCGTGTACATGATTCTCTTTGTTGAAACCCCACAGAATCCCCCACAAAAAAACCTACTCCCCTCGGCCATCCCCTTAATCCAAGAGTTTGAGGATGTTTTCCCTCAAAATCTACCTCCCGGTCTTCCTCCTTTAAGGGGCATAGAGCACCAAATCGATTTAATTCCCGGTGCCCCTCTACCCAATAAACCGGCCTATAGATGTAACCCCACCGAAACCAAGGAACTCCAAAAGCAAGTGCAAGAATTGGTGGACCAAGGTTATGTGAGGCCAAGTATGAGTCCTTGTTCCGTTCCGGCCTTATTAGTTCCAAAGAAAGATGGGACTTGGAGGATGTGCATTGATAGTAGGGCCATCAACAACATCACCATCAAGTATAGGTACCCAATTCCTAGGCTTGATGACATGTTAGATGAGCTACATGGTTCAAGGATCTTCTCAAAGATTGATTTAAGGAGCGGATACCACCAAATTCGGATGAAAGAGGGGGATGAGTGGAAGACCGCTTTCAAAACCAAGCAAGGGCTATATGAGTGGCTAGTCATGCCATTCGGACTCTCAAATGCACCTAGTACTTTCATGAGATTGATGAATGAAGTACTAAGGCCCTTTATTGGTGACTTCGTTGTGGTTTACTTTGATGACATTCTTGTGTATAGCAAGAATGAAACCGATCATATTCTACATCTAAGGAAGGTGTTCACTACTCTACGTGAACAAAGATTGTATGGCAAGTTTGAAAAATGTGAATTCTTTGTACCAAGGGTTGTTTTCCTTGGTTATGTTGTCTCAAGTAAAGGAATCCAAGTGGATGAATCCAAGGTGGAAGCCATCCAATCTTGGCCGGTTCCCACCTCCATTACGGCCGTACGAAGCTTTCATGGCCTAGCCTCCTTCTATAGAAGATTCATCAAGGATTTTAGTTCCATCATGGCACCCCTCACGGAATGTATGAAGAAAGGTACTTTTGTTTGGACCCCCTCGGCCCAAAAGTCCTTTGAAACAATCAAGCTCAAGTTGTGTGAGGCCCCGGTTTTAGCCCTTCCAAACTTTGAAGAGTTGTTTGAGGTGGAGTGTGATGCAAGTGGAGTAGGGATAGGAGCCGTTCTTACTCAACTCAAAAAGCCTTTGGCCTATTTTAGTGAGAAATTGAGTGGCCCCAAACTCAATTATTCAACATATGACAAAGAGTTTTACGCCATAGTCCGGGCTTTGCATCATTGGAATCACTACTTGAACCCTAAGCCCTTTGTATTACATTCGGACCACCAAGCTTTAAAGTTCCTTAGTGGGCAGCCTAAACTCAATTTTAGGCATGCTAAATGGGTTGAGTTTTTACAAGCCTTTTCCTTTTCCACCAAACACAAAAGGGGTTGTGAGAATGTGGTAGCCGATGCACTCTCAAGGAAGTATGCCTTGATCTCACTTCTAGGGGCAAAGCTACTCGGATTTCAAGCTATTCAAGCTTACTATGAGGAAGATTCAACTTTCAAGGACTTGTTTAAGTCCCCTCCTACTCACGGTCCCTACCAAATTCAAGAAGGATTTCTCTTTAAGGGTAACAAGCTTTGCATTCCTTCTTGCCCTTTTAGAGAACTCCTAGTGAGAGAAGCTCATGGGGGCTCACTTGCTGGTCATTTTGGGATCAACAAGACCTTAGACATTCTAAGGGAACACTTCTTTTGGCCCAAGATGGGAGAGGACGTGGACAAGGTCGTTTCAAGATGTGCTATTTGCCACCAAGCCAAGAGTCAATTTCACCAAGGGCTCTATTGTCCCCTGCCCGTGCCTCTTAGGCCGTGGGAAGATGTGAGCATGGATTTCATTGTGGCCTTGCCTAGGACACAAAGGGGCAAGGATTCGGTCATGGTGGTTGTGGATCGATTCTCAAAGATGGCACACTTCATAGCATGCCACAAGACCGATGATGCTTCCCCCATTGCGGATCTTTACATGAAAGAGGTGATTTGGCTTCATGGTGTTCCCAAAACAATTGTGAGTGACCGAGACACAAAATTTCTCTCTCACTTTTGGAGGAGTTTATGGCATCTCTTGGGTACTAAGCTCCTCTATAGTACCACTTGTCATCCTCAAACCGATGGCCAAACGGAGGTGACAAATAGACCCCTTTCTACCCTCCTTAGGACATTGGTTCACAAAAATTTGAGAGCGTGGGACATCAAGCTAGCCCATGCGGAGTTTGCCTACAACCGCACACCGGTTAGGGCCACGGGCATGTCACCATTTGAGGCTTTGTATGGGGTTAATCCCCTACCTCCCATTGATCTTCTACCTCTCCCCATGGATTGCAAGGTGAGCTTTGAAGCGAAAGAACGAGCCAAGGAGATGCGAAGTCTACATGAACGGATTAGGGCTCACATTGAGAAGGTTAATGAAGCTTACAAGAACAAAGCCAATAAGAACCGCAAGGGCATGGAATTTCAACCCGGAGACTTGGTATGGCTCCACCTTAGAAAGGAAAGGTTCCCCTCAAGAAGGAAAAACAAGCTCATGTCAAGGGGAGATGGCCCATTCAAGGTGATTTCTAAGGTTGGTCCAAATGCTTACAAGCTAGAGTTGCCCGGTGAAATGGGGGTTTCGGCCACCTTCAATGTAGGGGATCTGAGCCCTTACATCGAGGATGACTTGAACCTTGAGGATTTGAGGGCAAATCCTCTTGAGGAGGGAGAGGATGATACGCACCAACCACGAAGTTCTAGTCTACAAGAGCATGTCCTTGTTCAACAACTCCATTCGGATCCCTATTGTCAAGGTATTCAGTTTGACCTACAAGCTCCCTTGGGAAGGTCCTTACTCTCTTGGACCCCTATCCCAAGCCAAGCTAGTCCAAGCTCCTTGTAGAAGCCTAGCAAAGGTTTCCACCCAAAAACAGTCCAATTCGGTTCCTTAGAACAACCCGGGCAGTGGCCGTTTCTTTTGCAAGTTCAAGGCATTTTTCCTCTTACCAGGGGTTTGGAAGCACTTTACACTTTTGGGTTGACAACCTAAGTCCTTTATAAAGCTTTTATTTAGCTTGCAAATGGCCTAGGTTGATAACTTTTGGCTAAAGATGCAACCGGGTATCCAGTTTCAGCCACACAGCACCTGACTGAAGTTTGAGGTGATTTTTGGCTTGCCTTGGCAGGCCTTTTGTCGAGATATTTCTGGCCTTTCTTTAAGTTTAGGATGTGATCTTTCATATAAATCAAGTTGCAAGTTAAAAGGAGGCCATTTGGGGGTTCAAATCATCCAAACATTTCAGACCTGCAAACTGGCCAGTACAGCCGCGCACATGGGTCAACTTCTGGCCCTCTATTACCCAAGAGCAACCTGATTTAACCGAACGGTTTAAAGCCTAACTTTAAGTTTCAGGTCTTATCTTTCCAATGAAGCAAGTTCCAAAGCATTTTGACATCATTTGCCTAGTCAACCAGCCTAATCTTTCAAACCGTGCAAAACTGGACAGTCCTGGAATTCAGCCTATGATCTGGTCCGAAATGAGCTCCGTTTGTTCCCATCTTTTGAGGACTCTTTGGGGACACCTAAGGGCGTGAAAGGGTGTCTAAATGTTTATCAAATGAACCCTCAAAACCTCAGATTCAGCCACCCAAGGTACAGCTATTATCCGGGCAAGCAAGGAAGAAAATACCCTTTTATCCAAGGGACCAAAACAGGCTGTCCTTTGCTGTTTTAGGTGACCAGCCGGCTGTCCTTGCTGTTTTGACTTGTTTTTCATCTTATCAAAGCTTTCATTAGTTGTACTTAAGTGTAACACATGTTAGACACCTCAAACATTGAGATTAACACTTGTATTAGGGGTCAAACATCCAAGAGATGCTGAATTTAGGCCTTGTATTAGCTAGACTAGGTTGCTTGATTTAGCTAGTTAAACCTTGGCCCTTGATCTTGTTGTGAAGGCCGGATATACTCGGCCAAAGCTGAATGTTTACTAACTTTTGGAATGAAAATGAAAAGTTTTCTTTGCTAGCTTAAGCAAATCTCAAATCTCCTCTACTTTATCCTTCATTGGTGGTGTTTAGGAGTGATTCATTATCCTCTCTTCCAGTGCGTTTGCTTTACGAAGATTGGTGGTGAATCCTTTAGCTTTGGCTGGTGGTTTTAACCTTTAGGCCAATTCATATCCAAGTGTGTTGAGTGTTAGTAGTGTCCGAAGTGCTAGCCTAGCACGCATCAAATGGTTGGAGCCTTATCATGTATGAATTCCCAAGTAAAGTTCTATAGTTTTATATGTGTACGTGATGGAATATATATGCGTACGTATACTTGCTGTAATGCACTGCCAAGTGGTGCTGCTTGCCCAGGTAAGTACCTAAATCTTACCTTTTCATAAATTAGTATGATAATATGTTGTATTAATAAATCAATGAAACGAGTTGGGAGTTGGATGGTTTGAGGAAAGAATTATGAGCGTTCGAGGTCTTGTGGTACGGTGCAAGTGAGGAGGGAGACTGGGTTGTGAAATGACCGCAATCGTGTGGATTGCGAGGCCATGGGTGGCTCGATGTGATGAATTGATTATGAAGTGTTTGAATGTGATCTACGTGAACCTCTTTCCCTTCTATTTGCTCAAGTTGCATTATGTGCATAAGGGTGAGATTTCCAAAGAAGGATTTCATGTTTTGAAATAATAGTAGCCACAAATATTAGTGCATGATGGCATATTTTAAAGTAAACGAATACAGTTTTGGGAGTGAACCTGCTTGAACGGGGAAATCCTAAAGAGTTTTACAAAGGCGTGAGTTGCATGACAAATGATTTTACCAAAAGATACAACAAAATTATTAGCCGTTATGGCCGATACGCTTTAAGTGACTAAGATAATGTGCTACGGACAATATGATGTGATGTAATGTTAACCTAGGGGATAAGTTCGGATAAACCCTAGAGGCCCTGACGAGGGCTAATGTAATGGTCCGATATATTATATGTAGCCTTCCCGGGAGTAAGAGCTTAAGCGTGAGCGTTAGGTCTCACTATGGGGTCGAGAATAGTTCTCACCCAAACAGCACCCTGTAATGATCTTATGCCAGAAGTACTTTGGTACTAAGTTAAGAAAAGCAATTGGCTCTTTGCCATTTTTTAAACGATTAAAAAGGAAAGGAAGTTCTTTTTATGAGCCCAAAAGGCTATATGGAATGATGTATGGAAAGCTTATAAGGGTCGTTACATGACCAAAAGAAATGGAACTTCCTTTGAAGACTAAGAAAACGTTTTCAACGAAAGAAAGAAAGTTTTCCATGAATGAGTTATGAAATGATCCACAAGCATGTTTGAATATGGATTCTTAGCCCATGTATTAAAAGAAAGCTTTCAATGGATGCTTTATGAATGATTCTTAAGCATGGTTGAACGTGGATTCTAATCTTGTGTGGCATCATTCTTATCCATAACAAGTCTGTCTGATTTAAAGTGTATGAGATGAGAAGGAAAGTTATAGCACGTTAAAAATTCCATGAATGAAGGCGTTTCTTCCTAAAAGAATGAACGTTGATATGTGAATAGCACGCGAGGGTGTCATATAGCTTAATATGATGTTTTAAGATACTTAAATACTTGATATGTGTTTATGTGTGTGATCTGTATATTATATGAATGAAATATCAAGAAAAGTGTGAATATGAAAAGGGATAACCTTAAATACACATCATATGATTGAGGGTTCATGTGTAATTTAAATGGAGTGTTAGGAAGTTATTTTATGAAAAGAAAAGATCCTCATACTTAGCCTTCGATGCTTACTCTCGTGCCTAACTGCTTGCTAGTAAAGAATTCCGTCGTTGAGGAACCTAGAAATATGACTGAGTGGTCGAAGTGAAGTTTATGTTTAGTGATCCTCCCATAAAGGTTCTATGAATATCTATTATGATAGTAAAGTATGGAACGTGATATGTGACTAGTAAAGATAGTATTGCTTGCAACGGTTTTGGTTTTAAGGGGGTTGGGGGACACTCACTGAGCGTGTGGTTGCTCATCCCATTACTATTTCCCCTTTTCCCTAGGTTTTCTTTCTGATGGGAAGAAGTTGAGTCAGATAAGTCCAGAAGGAACCTATCGTTGCTTACAAGGCGTCATATGTGCTCATTTAAAGGGATCTAACGCGTTTAATGAAGTCATGTGATGTGCTCTTAGTTTATAAACGTCTGTAAATGATTATTCTAATTCATGTAATGCAAATGGTATAAAGGTTGCTCTGTATGGCCGCCTGAGCCAACCATCAAGTTAGTTAGATGTCTTCTTGGTTTAATTTAGCTATGTTTTGGGATGTAAATCTTAATACTCCAGTTTTGTTAACCGTTGAGTTGTATCTTCCATTTCTTCTTTATTCATGCATCAATCTGATTGGTGTACTCCGAGCGAGTGGCTCGTTGAATTATGAACTCCGGTGTGTGGCCGTTGAGCTATGTTTCAAATGTTTGCGCTTCCGTTGATTTACAGGGACTTATTGTAAGGCTTTTAGCCTGGAAATGGTCAGTTTTTAGGGGGAACTCTGCCCATTTCGTCCCAGGAATTAAGTAAGAAGTTAGGAAAAATGTAACGCTTCTGGCCTAGGGGCTGGGGGTGTTACAGTTGGACTTATTAGAAATCTAACATCTTGGGCTAAAATATTATGTGGGCCCTCAAGTCGTGGGTCCACCAAATCTTGCACAAAACAAGTAACAAAGACCGGGTTATGATTGAATGAATCCGGCGCCAACTCATCGAGCATTGCCATGATTGTTCTGCAAAGTTTAGCCACTTACTTGACCCCCTTGAGCTTAGTAGGTCTTCCTTGAGCTGAGAAAGGAGCGTAGGACAGTGGGCTTGATGGTCTCCATGATGAAATGCAAGGTACTCTTGATCCCCATTTGAAAAACCCATTTGGAAAAGGCACTTTGAAGTTCAAATAAAACTCCATAAAGTGTCTTTTGTCATGAAATTCAAATATTAGAACCAAAGAAGGGCCTTGCCATGCATGAATTCGTATGGAGCTTACCTCCCACGAAGTTGAGATGAAAGAACGAAAATGATACCCTTGAAAATATACATCAGATGCACTCTCTCGTAGGTACTTGTTACTCTCCACTTTGAGTACTAAAGCACTTGGTTTTGAGATTGTGAAAGACTTGTACTCCAAAGATGATGATTTCAAGGATATTTTTGAGAAGTGTTCTAAGCACCCCCATGGGTTGTTCACTTAGAAGATGGGTTCCTATTTAAAGGCTCACGCCTTTGCATTCCTCAATGAGGATTTAGAGAGCTCCTTATCCAAGAGCTACATGGAGGAGCCCTAGCCGGCCATTTCGGTGTAGAGAAGACAAGAGCAATGTTGAAGGAACACTACTATTGGCCAAAGCTGTCAAAAGATGTAGAGCATTTCATCAAAAGATGTTCTACTTGTCAAATAGTTAAGAGCCATGCGTCGCCCCAAGGCTTGTACTCCCCTCTTCCTACTCCTCAAGCCTCTTGGGAAGATATTAGTTTGGACTTCATTAGGGTTTGCCTAGAACCCAAAGGAACAAGGATTCCATTATAGTAGTTGTGGACCGATTTTCCAAGATGGCGCATTTCATCCCTTGCCACACTACTAATGATGCTACTCAAGTGGCTAGCTTGTACTTCAAGGAAATTGTGAGACTACATGGCATTCCTAAGAGTATGGTATTCGATCATGACCCTAAGTTCTTTAGTCACTTTTGGCTCACTTTGTGGCGTAAATTGGGTACTCAACTCAAGTTTAGCACAACATGTCATCCCCAAACCGATGGACAAACTGAAGTCACTAATAGGACTTTGGGTACTTCACTACGAGTCCTTGTGAAGAAGCATTTGAAGAATTGGGATGAGTTGTTGCCCCCTGCCGAGTTTGCATTCAATCGAGTGCTTAGCAAGTCCACCCAACTCTCTCCTTTTCAAGTTATCTATGGCTATAATCCCAGGAGTCCGTTGGATCTTATTCCTATTCCCACTCCTACAAAACTTAGTTGGGAAGCTGAGAAACGAGCCAAAGAAATTCAAGAACTTCATGCTCGCGTTCGTGACAACATAGCCAAGGCTAATGAGAGAGCCATGCAAAGCGCCAACAAGCACCGAAAAGAGGTACATTTTCAGCCTGGAGACTTGGTTTGGATTCACCTGCGAAAAGAACGTTTTCCTGCTAAGAGAAAATCTAAGTTGATGCCTCGATCCGATGGGCCCTTTGAGATCCTTGAGAAGGTTGGGCCTAATGCTTATAAGGTTGATCTTCCTGGAGATTATGGAGTTTCAGCTACATTCAATGTCTCCAACCTTAGCCCCTATTTTGATGATGAGCCCCTTCCTAGTTTGAGGGCAAACTTTCACTCACCCGGGGGGAATGATGGAGACCATCATGAACGGCCCAAAGACCATCAAGCCCAGCCCAAGAAAGACCCAATCAAGTTTCAAGAAGTCAAAGACGTGGCAAAACTCTGTAGAAAAGTTTTATTCCTTCCGGAAGAATTAGTGCCCGATTCGTCCCTGCAGAAGGTAATTGTTGTGGCAACTTTTGGACAAGCTCAAGTAGACCCACAACTTAAGGGATCATATGCTTTGGAAGCTTAAGATTTCAGCTTTAAAATAAGCCCAAGTTTGTTTAATTTGGACGTCATTTGATTGGGCAAAATATCACTCAAAGATACGTTATGCTGATCCAGTCCAGTCTGAGATAGGTGCATTGTTTGGGCCAAAACTTTCAAACCGCTTATCCAAATTGAGCAAATGAGCCCATTCTGGAAAATAGACTTCCAGGGATTTCTATCAAGCCCAAGAACGCGTGATTTGGCCAAGTATTCTGGAAGATATACTCTGTTGAATTTGAAGCAGCTGCAAGGATTAATTCTGGGAATATGAAGAGTCTTCGGTTACATGTGATTGTGTGGCTGATATTGGGCACGTTTTAGATGCTTCTAGATGGGAATAATCAGCTGTAGAAATCCTAGAATATTCCTTGTAACCTCCCCCACCCCTTTTATGATGAGTCTTTTCATTTTACTTAGTCTTTTCATTGGCTAGTTTTAATTGTTAGGAGTTGTTGAGTCTTTTTTTGGTTGTCTTTTGCTGAGCTTATAAAAGAGGAGGGGCATGTGATGCTTGTCATTCAGATTGTATGAGATTTCCAGAAGCAATACAAGTACTTTGAGTGTGTTTCTCAAAAGTACATCTAAAATTCCTAGTTCTATATCTTGAATTGTGGCAAATTCAAGTGGTGTTCTAGGTTCTCTATCTTCTCCATTGGAGTGATTCCTCGGTTAAGACAAGGGAATTATCCCAAGATTAAGTCATTGAGTGGCCCCGTGAAGGATTATCTCAATTACAAGATCTTGTTCTATCCTTTTCTTGTGTGGTGAAGATCTTCTTCCATCTCATCCATCTTTCATTTCTCTTTTCACTTTGGTTTGTTTTGAGTTTGAGTTTGATTTGGATCACTTTCCATGCACACATACATCATGATGTGTATGGGGCTGATTTGTGGATGTGTTTGGGTTTGGAAACTTGGTCAAGTAGGCAACCTAGGCTCTGATACCACATGATGTATATAAAAGAGAGCCCAAATGACCAAGCTAAGTATTTTTGTGGTTTTTGCAATTGAGAAAACAAGGAAAGTAAAAAGGATAATTTAAGACTTGACTTTGAGATAATCCAATGGAGCCACTCAAGCCAAACCTTGGGCAATCCCTTAACTAAATCTAGGATACAGAAGTTAATCACCACTTAGATGAGAATAAGAGACCTAGAACACCACTTGAGATTGCCAACACTCAAGATATAGAACTAGGTTTTGAACACACAAATGAGAATCCGCTCAAATGCTGAATTTGTATTGCTTAATCCGAAAGTTAATGAATAATGACTCTAAACTATGGCCCTTATATAGTAGAGGCCTTACACATGAAAAGGTAGAAGAAAAATACATGAAAGGGTGCGTTGAAAACAAGTAAATTTGCTGCAGCTACATTTGGATGCACCAAGGGTGAAGAGGTGTGTCTCTTGATGTCTTTTGATGTGAAAAGAGTGTAGTAGCAAAGGGGATTCGTGCACCCTTCATTCTCACACATCTTGGCCTTGCTAGAGGGGAAGAAACTCGACTGTGGAGGAGGAACCAAGCAGCAATAGCCGAAATGAAAAGTATTCACAAGTCTCACGCGTTTTGCATTAAATGCATTCACATTAGCAGCAACCCCAACTTCAAACAGGCATATCTCCCTGGTTACTGGTCCAAATTCAATGATCTTGGGTTCATTGGAAAGCTTATGATGTCTAGTTTCCGGGGGAGGTGGTTTCATAGCATTTGGATCAGTCGTTCAAAAGGTATGGGCCAAAGAGTGGAGACTGTCCAAAACTAACCTGCAATTTAATATCCGATTTTGTGGGCTGAGGTTTACCAACCAAATGAACTCCAAATGAAACGTGGTTGGTCTTGTTGGAAAGCTTATTCTTTAAGATTGATTAATGTAAGGACCATCAGCAATTTGGCCCATTATATTTTGCTGCAAAAGCGTGACAAAATTGGGGGTATATGCAGATGAGCTAGGTGCTAGCTCATTAGGGATCTCCACGGCTTTCTTGCATGTGAGGGCTCTCCACTTGGCCTCCTTAAGCTTCCCTTGACCTTCCTTGAGCTCAATAATAGTAGTAGGATTTATGGGCATGGTGCATGATGCTCTTAATCCCCATTTGAAAATCCCTTTTGAAAAAGGCACTTTGAAGTTCAACATAAACTCCTTAAAGTGTCTTGTATCATAGAATTCATATAATGGAATCAGAAGTGAATGTTTGCAGGCATGGTCTTGTTGGACTTTTACCTTCCTCGAAGTGGAGTTTGAGAAATGAAAATCAACCCCTTGAATATATACATTATTCTCCTCGGGTTGTTTGGAGTTTGTCCTCAAACTCGAAGGGTTTTCTTTCTTCTCATAAAAGAGGTCAATTTCATGAAGTGGAGTTCTTTAAGGGAAAAAGTCATAAGGCATCTTTTGAGGAGTATGAGCATGGGGTTGATAAAAGAGGGTAAGGGGAGGGTAAAAACTAGGGTTACACTCGGTTGGGAAAAGAGAGGTGAGTAAGAGGTTCTTTTGTAAGGCTTTTTGTGGTCTGGGGGTTTGGGAAGGTTGAATGTGGCTGGGTTCATGCTCATCAAATCTTGGAGGTAGGCTCCAATTTGCCTCATTATCTACTTCATCATAGGCATCAAAGATGGGAGGTAGATCAAAGTTAATGTCACTATCTTCTTGATAATGGCCTTCTCTATTTAAGACAGATGGATAACTAACTTCTTTTTCTTCCTTCATGGCTACTTTGCATTCGGTCAAGGTGATGAATTCCTTGTTGGGGCAGTCCGACGGTGCATGACGAAAGCCTTGACACTTAGAACACCTTTTAATGCTCATGCTAGAACTCATGGTAGGACCTGATGTGTATGGGGCTGATTTGTGGATGTGTTTGGGTTTGGAAACTTGGTCAAGTAGGCAACCTAGGCTCTGATACCACATGATGTATATAAAAGAGAGCCCAAATGACCAAGCTAAGTATTTTTGTAGTTTTCGTAATTGAGAAAACAAGGAAAATAAAAAAGGATAATTCAAGATTTGACTTTGAGATAGTCTAATGGAGCCGCTCAAGCCAAACCTTGGGCAATCCCTTAACCCAATCCAGGATACAGAAGTTAATCACCACCTAGATGAGAATAAGAGACCTAGAACACCACTTGAGATTGCCAACACTCAAGATATAGAACAAGGTTTTGAACACACAAATAAGAATCCACTCAAATGCTGAATTTGTATTGCTTAATCCGAAAGTTGATGATTAATGACTTTAAACTATAGGCCTTATATAGTAGAGGACTTACACACGAAAAGGTAGAAGAAAAATACATGAAAGGGTGTGAAGAAAACAAGTAAATTTGCCGCAGCTACATTCGGATGCGCCAAGGGTGAAGAGGTGTGTCTCTTGATGTCTTTTGATGTGAAAAGAGTGTAGCAGCCAAGGGGATTCGTGCACCCTTCATTCTCACACATCTTGGCCTTGCTAGAGGGGAAGAAACCCGGCTGTGGAGGAGGAACCAAGCAGCAATAGCCGAAATGAAAAGCATTCACAAGTCTCACGCGTTTTGCATTAAATGGATTCACATCAGCAGCAACCCCAACTTCAAACAGGCATATCTCCCTGGTTACTGGTCCAAATTCAATGATCTTGGGTTCATTGGAAAGCTTATGATGTCTAGTTTCCGAGGGAGGTAGTTTCATAGCATTTGGATCAGCCGTTCAAAAGTTATGGGCTAAAGAGTGGAGACTACCCAAAACTAGCCTGCAGTTTGATATCCGATTTTGTGGGCTGAGGTTGACCAACCAAATGAACCCTAAATAAAACGTGGTTGGTCTTGTTGGAAAGCTTATTCTTTAAGCTTGATTAATGTAAGGACCATCAGCAATTTGGCCCATTACATTTTGCTGCAAAAGCATGACAAAATCGGGGGTATATGCGAATGAGCTAGGTGCTAGCTCATTAGGGATCTCCACGGCTTTCTTGCATGTGAGGGCTCTCTACTTGGCCTCCTTAAGCTTCTCTTGACCTTCCTTGAGCTCAATAACAGTAGTAGGATTTATGGGCATGGTGCATGATGCTCTTAATCCCCATTTGGAAATCCCTTTTGAAAAAGGCACTTTGAAGTTCAACATTGATGTATATTTTCAAGGGTATCATTTTCATTCTTTCAACTCAACTTCATGGGAGGTAAGCTCCATACAAATTCAAGCATGGCAAGGCTTTTCTTTGGCCCCACAATTTGAGTTTCATGACAAAAGACACTTTATGGAGTTTTATTTGAACTTCAAAGTGCCTTATCCGAAGGGGGTTTCCAAATGGGGATCACAAGTACCCTCCTTTTCAAAGATGATGAGGACCATCGCGCCCAAACTTCATCCACACATTCAGCAAACCCTCACACCCATTCAACCCCCAAGGAGGCCAAAGAAGTTCATGCCTTGGTCAGAAAACTCATAAACACAGCAGAAGATGCACTGCCCAGTTCGTCCAGTTTCTGGCCTGGTTCTGTGTCACTGTTGGAGCAAAATATAGAGGGGGAAATTTCCTGCACGCACCACCCCCTTAAAGCTTAGGATCTTAGCTTTCCAACAAGACCTTTTTCAAGGCATTTGGAGTCCATTTGGTTAGCCAACCAAGCCCAAAACTGAAGACAGTGCACTGCAGGGCGCCAATCAGCACAGTCCGAATTAAGGGAATGTTTGGCCCACTAACTCAACTCCATTGTTTCTGAAATTTTGCAGCATGGAAGGGGACATAAATATTTATCAAGTCAAGGGTTCAAATCCCATCCAAAGCACCCCCTTGTGGACGTTTTAACCAGCCAAAAGGACAAGCAAAACATCCCTTTACCCGGTTTGTTGCTAGCCGGTACAAGGGCTGTTTTTCTTGGACTTTTTGCTTGTCAACTTGCATCCCCACTTGCTGAATGACTCATCTTGCTGCAACCTAGGACTTTTGTAAGCTTGACACCTCATTTGGGAGGCATAATAACCCCTAATGAGGTAGATTAAGCTAGGTAGTGAGGGGTCTAACTAGTAGTGGCTGATTAGATGTGTTTCTCTTCCCCATATGTACTTAGCTTTGTATTTGCTGCCTAGGAAGAGAGGGAGCTCGGCCATTGCTTGTTAAAAGGCAGTTTGGTTCCTTCATTTTGCAAGCAACTTGAATGTATAAGCTTGTGAGTTCTCAAAGAAACTCTCCCCTCAAAATTCCTAGTCTATATCTTAAGTGTGGCAACTTAAGGGGTGTCTAGGTCCCTTTATCTCAATTAGGTGGTGATTCCTAATTGATCTAAGGGGATTGCCCAAGTATCCAACAAGAGTGGCTCCTCTTGGATTATCTCTTGAAGGTGCTTGCTCTATTCACCCTCAAAATTCCTAGTGTTATATCTTGAGCTTGGCAACTCAAGTGGGTCTCTAGGTCTTCTTGATTCAACTAAGAAGGTGATTAAATTCTGTAACTTAGTTGAACGAAGAAGATTTGCCCAAGTGTGCAAACCAAGGTGGGTTATCATCACCCTTGCTAGTCCACTTGATCTATCTTGGTTCTTGATTTTCTTTTCATGTTTTCTACCCAAATGCATTCTTGATTCACTCTAGCAAATACTTGCCTTAGTGAAGCTTGAATACATCAAATTGGTATTAGAGTTTAGGCTACTTTCTTGGCCAAGCTTCCTTGCCCAAACACATCCCAAACACCAAACTCACAAAACAGCCCAAGCACTCATCCACAAAAATTTCCAGCCGTGCCTAGCTAGAAATATAGCACGGTCACCCCGTGCCCCCTACGCACGACCGTGCCACATCAGAAATCACAAAACCCATTCCACAAAGATCCGGAATGCCATGTCCCTTAAGAAGTTACTCAAGTTGAAACATGAACTTGATAGCCTTGAGTTACGTATCCAACAATGGGGTCTCAAACTTGAATCCCTCACCCATGATAAGGAAAGCAAACAAGGAGAACCCTTGATCGTTAAAGAAGAATGTCATGAAAACCATGAGGTGAGTTGCGATCTACCTCCAAAGTTTGATGAGCTTGAAGTTGAAGAACCCCAAGTGTTCGATTTGGAGCCATGTGACGTTGTGGATGAAATTGAGGAACTTTTGAGTCAAGAAGAATGCCCTCATTCACAACAAGAATTGAGGACAATTCTTTTCGAAGAGAGAGGGTTTGATGTATATTTTCAAGGGTATCATTTTCATTCTTTCAACTCAACTTCATGGGAGGTAAGCTCCATACAAATTCAAGCATGGCAAGGCTTTTCTTTGGTCCCACAATTTGAGTTTCATGACAAAAGACACTTTATGGAGTTTTATTTGAACTTCAAAGTGCCTTATCCGAAGGGGTTTTCCAAATGGGGATCACAAGTACCATCCTCCTTTTCAAAGATGATGAGGACCATCGCGCCCAAACTTCATCCACACATTCAGCAAACCCTCACACCCATTCAACCCCCAAGGAGGCCAAAGAAGTTCATGCCTTGGTCAGAAAACTCATAAACACAGCAGAAGATGCACTGCCCAGTTCGTCCAGTTTCTGGCCCGGTTTTGTGTCGCTGTTGGAGCAAAATATAGAGGGGGAAATTTCCTGCACTCACCACCCCCTTAAAGCTTAGGATCTTAGCTTTCCAACAAGACCTTTTGCAAGGCATTTGGAGTCCATTTGGTCAGCCAACCAAGCCCAAAACTGAAGACAGTGCACTGCAGGGCGCCAATCAGCACAGTCCGAATTAAGGGAATGTTTGGCCCACCAACTCAACTCCATTGTTTCTGAAATTTTGCAGCATGAAAGGGGACATAAATATTTATCAAGTCAAGGGTTCAAATCCCATCCAAAGCACCCCCTTGTGGACGTTTTATCCAGCCAAAAGGACAAGCAAAACATCCCTTTACCCGGTTTGTTGCTAGCCGGTACAAGGGCTGTTTTTCTTGGACTTTTTGCTTGTCAACTTGCATCCCCACTTGCTGAATGACTCATCTTGCTGCAACCTAGGACTTTTGTAAGCTTGACACCTCATTTGGGAGGCATAATAACCCCTAATGAGGTAGATTAAGCTAGGTAGTGAGGTGTCTAACTAGTAGTGGCTGATTAGATGTGTTTCTCTTCCCCATATGTACTTAGCTTTGTATTTGCTGCCTAGGAAGAGAGGGAGCTCGGCCATTGCTTGTTAAAAGGCAGCTTGGTTCCTTCATTTTGCAACCAACTTGAATGTATAAGCTTGTGAGTTCTCAAAGAAACTCTCCCCTCAAAATTCCTAGTCTATATCTTAAGTGTGGCAACTTAAGTGGTGTCTAGGTCCCTTTATCTCAATTAGGTGGTGATTCCTAATTGATCTAAGGGGATTGCCCAAGTATCCAACAAGAGTGGCTCCTCTTGGATTATCTCTTGAAGGTGCTTGCTCTATCCACCCTCAAAATTCCTAGTGTTATATCTTGAGCTTGGCAACTCAAGTGGGTCTCTAGGTCTTCTTGATTCAACTAAGAAGGTGATTAAATTCTGTAACTTAGTTGAAGGAAGAAGATTTGCCCAAGTGTGCAAACCAAGGTGGGTTATCATCACCCTTGCTAGTCCACTTGATCTATCTTGGTTCTTGATTTTCTTTTCATGTTTTCTACCCAAATGCATTCTTGATTCACTCTAGCAAATACTTGCCTTAGTGAAGCTTGAATCCATCAAATTGGTATCAGAGCTTAGGCTACTTTCTTGGCCAAGCTTCCTTGCCCAAACACATCCCAAACACCAAACTCACAAAACAGCCCAAGCACTCATCCACAAAAATTTCCAGCCGTGCCTAGCCAGAAATATAGCACGGTCACCCCGTGCCCCCTACGCACGACCGTGCCACATCAGAAATCACAAAACCCATCCCACAAAGATCCGGAATGCCATGTCCCTTAGGAAGTTACTCAAGTTGAAACATGAACTTGATAGCCTTGAGTTACGTATCCAACAATGGGGTCTCAAACTTGAATCCCTCACCCATGATAAGGAAAGCAAACAAGGAGAACCCTTGATCGTTAAAGAAGAATGTCATGAAAACCATGAGGTGAGTTGCGATCTACCTCCAAAGTTTGATGAGCTTGAAGTTGAAGAACCCCAAGTGTTCGATTTGGAGCCATGTGACGTTGTGGATGAAATTGAGGAACTTTTGAGTCAAGAAGAATGCCCTCATTCACAACAAGAATTGAGGACAATTCTTTTCGAAGAGAGAGGGTTTGATGTATATTTTCAAGGGCCTCATTTTCATTCTTTCAACTCAACTTCATGGGAGGTAAGCTCCATACAAATTCAAGCATGGCAAGGCTTTTCTTTGGTCCCACAATTTGAGTTTCATGACAAAAGACACTTTATGGAGTTTTATTTGAACTTCAAAGTGCCTTATCCGAAGGGGTTTTCCAAATGGGGATCACAAGTACCATCCATTTCAAAGGATGATGGGGACCATCGTGCCCAAGCTTCATCCACACATTCAGCAAACCCTCACACCCATTCAACCCCCAAGGAGGCCAAAGAAGTTCATGCCTTGGTCAGAAAACTCATAAACACAGCAGAAGATGCACTGCCCAGTTCGTCCAGTTTCTGGCCCGGTTTTGTGTCGCTGTTGGAGCAAAATATAGAGGGGGAAATTTCCTGCACTCACCACCCCCTTAAAGCTTAGGATCTTAGCTTTCCAACAAGACTTTTTGCAAGGCATTTGGAGTCCATTTGGTCAGCCAACCAAGCCCAAAACTGAAGACAGTGCACTGCAGGGCGCCAATCAGCACAGTCCGAATTAAGGGAATGTTTGGCCCACTAACTCAACTCCATTGTTTCTGAAATTTTGCAGCATGGAAGGGGACATAAATATTTATCAAGTCAAGGGTTCAAATCCCATCCAAAGCACCCCCTTGTGGATGTTTTATCCAGCCAAAAGGACAAGCAAAACATCCCTTTACCCGGTTTGTTGCTAGCCGGTACAAGGGCTGTTTTTCTTGGACTTTTGCTTGTCAACTTGCATCCCCACTTGCTGAATGACTCATCTTGCTGCAACCTAGGACTTTTGTAAGCTTGACACCTCATTTGGGAGGCATAATAACCCCTAATGAGGTAGATTAAGCTAGGTAGTGAGGTGTCTAACTAGTAGTGGCTGATTAGATGTGTTTCTCTTCCCCATATGTACTTAGCTTTGTATTTGCTGCCTAGGAAGAGAGGGAGCTCGGCCATTGCTTGTTAAAAGGCAGCTTGGTTCCTTCATTTTGTAACCAACTTGAATGTATAAGCTTGTGAGTTCTCAAAGAAACTCTCCCCTCAAAATTCCTAGTCTATATCTTAAGTGTGGCAACTTAAGTGGTGTCTAGGTCCCTTTATCTCAATTAGGTGGTGATTCCTAATTGATCTAAGGGGATTGCCCAAGTATCCAACAAGAGTGGCTCCTCTTGGATTATCTCTTGAAGGTGCTTGCTCCATCCACCCTCAAAATTCCTAGTGTTATATCTTGAGCTTGGCAACTCAAGTGGGTCTCTAGGTCTTCTTGATTCAACTAAGAAGGTGATTAAATTCTGTAACTTAGTTGAACGAAGAAGATTTGCCCAAGTGTGCAAACCAAGGTGGGTTATCATCACCCTTGCTAGTCCACTTGATCTATCTTGGTTCTTGATTTTCTTTTCATGTTTTCTACCCAAATGCATTCTTGATTCACTCTAGCAAATACTTGCCTTAGTGAAGCTTGAATACATCAAATTGGTATTAGAGCTTAGGCTACTTTCTTGGCCAAGCTTCCTTGCCCAAACACATCCCAAACACCAAACTCACAAAACAGCCCAAGCACTCATCCACAAAAATTTCCAACCGTGCCTAGCTAGAAATATAGCACGGTCACCCCGTGCCCCCTACGCACGACCGTGCCACATCAGAAATCACAAAACCCATTCCACAAAGATCCGGAATGCCATGTCCCTTAAGAAGTTACTCAAGTTGAAACATGAACTTGATAGCCTTGAGTTACGTATCCAACAATGGGGTCTCAAACTTGAATCCCTCACCCATGATAAGGAAAGCAAACAAGGAGAACCCTTGATCGTTAAAGAAGAATGTCATGAAAACCATGAGGTGAGTTGCGATCTACCTCTAAAGTTTGATGAGCTTGAAGTTGAAGAACCCCAAGTGTTCGATTTGGAGCCATGTGACGTTGTGGATGAAATTGAGGAACTTTTGAGTCAAGAAGAATGCCCTCATTCACAATAAGAATTGAGGACAATTCTTTTCGAAGAGAGAGGGTTTGATGTATATTTTCAAGGGTATCATTTTCATTCTTTCAACTCAACTTCATGGGAGGTAAGCTCCATACAAATTCAAGCATGGCAAGGCTTTTCTTTGGTCCCACAATTTGAGTTTCATGAAAAAAGACACTTTATGGAGTTTTATTTGAACTTCAAAGTGCCTTATCCGAAGGGGTTTTCCAAATGGGGATCACAAGTACCCTCCTTTTCAAAGATGATGAGGACCATCGCGCCCAAACTTCATCCACACATTCAGCAAACGCTCGCACCCATTCAACCCCCAAGGAGGCCAAAGAAGTTCATGCCTTGGTCAGAAAACTCATAAACACAGCAGAAGATGCACTGCCCAGTTCGTCCAGTTTCTGGCCCGGTTTTGTGTCGCTGTTGGAGCAAATTATAGAGGGGGAAATTTCCTGCACGCACCACCCCCTTAAAGCTTAGGATCTTAGCTTTCCAACAAGACCTTTTGCAAGGCATTTGGAGTCCATTTGGTCAGCCAACCAAGCCCAAAACTGAAGACAGTGCACTGCAGGGCGCCAATCAGCACAGTCCGAATTAAGGGAATGTTTGGCCTACCAACTCAACTCCATTGTTTCTGAAATTTTGCAGCATGAAAGGGGACATAAATATTTATCAAGTCAAGGGTTCAAATCCCATCCAAAGCACCCCCTTGTGGACGTTTTATCCAGCCAAAAGGACAAGCAAAACATCCCTTTACCCGGTTTGTTGCTAGCCGGTACAAGGGCTGTTTTTCTTGGACTTTTTGCTTGTCAACTTGCATCCCCACTTGCTGGATGACTCATCTTGCTGCAACCTAGGACTTTTGTAAGCTTGACACCTCATTTGGGAGGCATAATAACCCCTAATGAGGTAGATTAAGCTAGGTAGTGAGGTGTCTAACTAGTAGTGGCTGATTAGATGTGTCTCTCTTCCCCATATGTACTTAGCTTTGTATTTGCTGCCTAGGAAGAGAGGGAGCTCGGCCATTGCTTGTTAAAAGGCAGTTTGGTTCCTTCATTTTGCAAGCAACTTGAATGTATAAGCTTGTCAGTTCTCAAAGAAACTCTCCCCTCAAAATTCCTAGTCTATATCTTAAGTGTGGCAACTTAAGTGGTGTCTAGGTCCCTTTATCTCAATTAGGTGGTGATTCCTAATTGATCTAAGGGGATTGCCCAAGTATCCAACAAGAGTGGCTCCTCTTGGATTATCTCTTGAAGGTGCTTGCTCGATCCACCCTCAAAATTCCTAGTGTTGTATCTTGAGCTTGGCAACTCAAGTGGGTCTCTAGATCTTCTTGATTCAACTAAGAAGGTGATTAAATTCTGTAACTTAGTTGAAGGAAGAAGATTTGCCCAAGTGTGCAAACCAAGGTGGGTTATCATCACCCTTGCTAGTCCACTTGATCTATCTTGGTTCTTGATTTTCTTTTCATGTTTTCTACCCAAATGCATTCTTGATTCACTCTAGCAAATACTTGCCTTAGTGAAGCTTGAATACATCAAACATAAACTCCTTAAAGTGTCTTGTATCATAGAATTCTTATAATGGAACCAGAAGCGAATGTTTACAGGCATGGTCTTGTTAGACTTTTACCTTCCTTTAAGTGGAGTTTTAGAAATGAAAATCAACCCCTCGAATATATACATTGATGGAGACCATCATGAACGGCCCAAAGACCATCAAGCCCAGCTCAAGGAAGACCCAATCAAGCTTCAAGAAGTCAAAGATGTGGCAAAACTCTGTAGAAAAGTTTTATTCCTTCCGAAAGAATTAGTGCCCGATTCGTCCCTGCGGAAGGTAATTGTTGTGGCAACTTTTGGACAAGCTTGAGTAGACCCACAACTTGAGGGCTCATATGCTTTGGAAGCTTAAGATTTCAGCTTTAAAATAAGCCCAAGTTTGTTTAATTTGGACGTCATTTGGTTGGGCAAAATATCACTCAAAAATACGTTATTCTGATCCAGTCCAATCTGAGATAGGTGCATTGTTTGAGCCATAACTTTTACACCGCTTATCCAAATTGAGCAAATGATCCCATTCTGGAAAATAGACTTCTAGGGCTTTCTATCAAGCCCAAGAACGCGTGATTTGGCCAAGTATTCTGGAAGATATCCTCTGTTGAAGTTGAAGCAGCTGCAAGGATTAATTCTAGGAATATGAAGAGTCTTCGGTTGCACGTGATTGTGTGGCTGATATTGTCCACGTTTTAGATGCTTCTAGATGGGAATAATCAGCTGTAGAAATCCTAGAATATTCCTTGTAACCTCCCCCTCCCCTTTTATGATGAGTCTTTTCATTTTACTTAGACTTTTCATTAGCTAGTTTTAATTGTTAGGAGTTATTGAGTCTTTTGGTTGTCTTTTGCTGAGCTTATAAAAGGGGAGGGGCGTGTGATGCTTGTCGTTCAGCTTGTACTCCAATTCCAAAAGCAATACAAGTACTTTGAGTGTGTTTCTCAAAAGTGCATCTAAAATTCCTAGTTCTATATCTTGAATTGTGGCAAATTCAAGTAGTGTTCTAGGTTCTCTATCTTCTCCATTGGAGTGATTCCTCGGTTAAGACAAGAGAATTAGCCTAAGATCAAGCCATTGAGTGGCTCCGTGAAGGATTATCTCAATTGCAAGATCTTGTTCTATCCTTTTTTTGTGTGTTGAAGATCTTCTTCCATTCCATCCATCTTTCATTTCTCTTTTCACTTTGGTTTGTTTTTGAGTTTGAGTTTGATTTTGATTTGGTGATTTGGATCGCTTACCACCCACACATACATCAATTGGTATCAGAGCTAAGGTTATCAAGTGATCAAATTACCTCCAAACACATCGCAAAACACCAAAACCCAAAAGCACAAAACAAACACACAAACCGGCAAACCGTGCAAATCCTGAAACTCACCAACCAGAAAGTTGGCACGGTGTACCCGTGTGCCTAGGCACGACCGTGCCATCTCCATTTTTCAGCTTTTGCCAAGCAGCACTCAAGCATGGTTCCCCAGTGCCCTACTGCACGCCCGTGCCACCTTCCCCAGCAGCATTTTCTTCCCCCAAAGCACTTCAACATGTCTACTAAGTCTACAAGAAGCGATCAAGCAAGAGTAGAGGAGTTGGAAGCCCAGGTCACATATCTCCGGACACAACTTGGCCAACTCTTAGAGGAGAAAAGAAGGTGGGTTCATAGCCCCACACCCTCTCACCCTCATGAACCGGTGGTCGAATCTGAAGAGGAAGTCCTCCACTCCCGTGCCAATTCAAGTGATGAGGAAGCCCCATGGAGACGAAAGCAAGGAGGCAATATTGGTGGTGTCCGAATTGACACCCCCGAATTTGAAGGTCAACTTGACCCGGATTTGTTCCTCGATTGGTTGCATACCATTGAGCGAATCTTTGAGTACGAGGACATCCCGGAGGTCAAGAAGGTAAAACTTGTAGCCCTTAAACTCAGAAAATATGCTTCAATTTGGTGGGCTAATCTTGGAGCTAAAAGAGCAAGGAATGGAAAGGGAAAAATCAGAACTTGGGCCAAAATAAAAGAAAAGCTTAAGGCCAAGTTTCTTCCCTCTCACTATGTGCAAGACAATTATCTTAAGCTCCATCGACTCAAGCAAGGATCCAAGAGTGTGGAAGAATACACTCGGGAGTTTAAACAACTCCTACTCAAATGTGATTTGAAAGAAGACGACTCACAAACCTTGGTAAGATACTTGACCGGTCTTGATGAGTCCATTGCTCATGTAATTGAGTTGCAACCCTATTCATCCCTAGATGATTTGAGTTCTCTAGCCTATAAGATAGAGCAACAAAAGAAATCTAAGGGAAAGAGCATCTTGTCCAAACCTCTTTCTCGTCCCCACTCCACACAAAGACCTCCCTACTACCCTCTTAGACCTCAAAACCCTCCACAAGCCAAAAACACCACTCCAACCCCTCCTAAGCCCTCCACGCAAGAGCCCAAATCCAAGGACAAGGTTCAATGTTTTCGTTGCCAAGGAATGGGACACTATGCCTCAGAGTGTCCAAACAAGAGGATTGTTTCCTTAGCAGAATATCAAGAAGCATGTGAAGAACATGCATATGAAGAAGAAGAAGGAGAACATTTTGAAGAAGGAAGCTTGGAAGAAGTTGAAGAAGGCCCCGATGAAGGAGAATTACTAGTCATCCGCCGGGCATTGAGTGGATTTGCCACTCAAGAAGACATGGAGCAAAGAGAAGCTATATTCCACACAAGGTGTACCGTGGGAAACAAGGTATGCTCCCTCAATATTGATGGTGGAAGTTGTGCCAATGTTGCTTCCAAGACTATGGTTGATAAGTTCAAGCTGCAAGTCTCTCCTCGCCCCAATCCCAACACCATTCAATGGTTGAACCAAGGCAAGGGTTTGCAAATCACTCACCGATGTCTTGTTTCTTTTTCAATTAGGAAAAATTATAAGGATGAGATATGGTATGACATTGTCCCTATGGATGCTTGTCATATTTTGTTGGGTAGACCGTGGCTATTTGATAGAAGTGTCATCCATGATGGCCGGATGAACACTTATTCTTTCCAAAAAGGCCACAAAAAGATTACCCTTACTCCACTCAAAATTCCCTCCACCACTAGACCCAAAGACAATCCTCACTTGGATGTCTTTCTCACCACTCTCCTCAAATCCGAGCACCATGAATTTGAGTCTTTGAAAGACTTGATTCTTCTACAAGAGGAACCTAAGCCACCATCTCCCATACATCCACTACTCACCCCTCTCCTTCAAACCTACCATCATGTCTTTCCACAAGAGATTCCACATGGCCTTCCCCCTCCTAGATCCATCCAACACAAGATAGACCTCATTCTCGGTTCCGTTCTTCCCAACAAGCCGGCCTACCGGATGTCTCCTAGTGAAACTCAAGAAATCCAAAGACAAGTAGATGACCTCTTGTCCAAGGGTTTAATTCGGGAGAGGTTGAGTCCATGTGCCGTGCCCGCCCTCCTTGTTCCTAAAAAGGACGGTAGCATGCGCATGTGTGTGGATAGCCGGGCTATTAACAAAATCACTATCAAGTACCGGTATCCTATTCCAAGATTGGAAGATCTACTTGATGAACTCCATGGAGCCGCTATCTTTTCCAAGATTGATTTACGAAGTGGCTACTATCAAATCCGGATCTTTGAAGGTGATGAATGGAAATCCGCCTTTAAGACTAAAGGAGGTTTGTATGAGTGGCTTGTGATGCCATTTGGGCTTACTAATGCCCCTAGCACTTTCATGATGCTTATGAACCAAGTTCTAAAGCCCCTCATTGGCATTTGTGTTGTTGTCTACTTTGATGATATTTTGGTCTATAGTAAGACCGAAGAAGAGCATACCCAACACTTGCAACAAGTTTTGGAGATCCTTTCTCAAGAGCAACTCTATGGCAATATGGAGAAATGTTATTTCTTCACCCCTCAAGTTGTATTCTTGGGTTTCATTGTGTCCGCCCAAGGTCTTCAAGTTGATGATAGCAAGATCAAGGCTATCCAAGAATGGCCTACTCCTACATCTGTCACTCAAGTAAGGAGTTTCCATGGCCTAGCATCATTTTACCGGAGATTCATCTGAAATTTCAGCACCATTGTGGCTCCTATGACCGAGGTAATTAAAGGCAAAGAATTTTCTTGGAACGAGCAAGCACAACAAGCCTTTGAAGAGATCAAAAAGAAACTCACTAGTGCTCCCGTCCTGGCCTTGCCCGATTTTGCCAAAGTTTTTGAAGTTGAATGTGATGCATCCGGGGTAGGAATTGGAGCTGTCCTATCTCAAGAGAAGAGACCCATTGCCTTCTTTAGTGAGAAGCTCAACGATGCTAAGAAGAAGTACTCCACCTACGACAAGGAGTTTTATGCTATCATTAGAGCATGGGAGCATTGGCGTCATTATCTTGTTGGAGGAGAATTCATTCTCCATTCTGATCATGAGGCTCTCAAGTACATTCAAGAACAACACAAACTCAGCCCTAGACATGCTAAATGGGTAGAGTATCTTCAGTCCTTCCATTTCACCATCCAACATAAGGCGGGGACTCTCAACAAAGGAGCCGATGCACTCTCTCGTAGGTACTTGTTACTCTCCACTTTGAGTACTAAAGTACTTGGTTTTGAGATTGTGAAAGACTTGTACTCCAAAGATGATGATTTCAAGGATATTTTTGAGAAGTGTTCTAAGCACCCCCATGGGTTGTTTCACTTCGAAGATGGATTCCTATTTAAAGGCTCACGCCTTTGCATTCCTCAATGCGGATTTAGAGAGCTCCTTATCCAAGAGCTGCATGGAGGAGCCCTAGCCGGCCATTTCGGTGTAGAGAAGACAAGAGCAATGTTAAAGGAACACAACTATTGGCCAAAGCTATCAAGAGATGCAGAGCATTTCATCAAAAGATGTTCTACTTGTCAAATGGCTAAGAGCCATGCGTTGCCCCAAGGCTTGTACTCCCCTCTTCCTATTCCTCAAGCCCCTTGGAAAGATATTAGTTTGGACTTCATTACGGGTTTGCCTAGAACCCAAAGGAACAAGGATTCCATTATAGTAGTTGTGGACCGATTTTCCAAGATGGCACATTTCATCCCTTGCCACACTACTAATGATGCTACTCAAGTGGCTAACTTGTACTTCAAGGAAATTGTGAGACTACATGGCATTCCTAAGAGTATGGTGTCCGATCGTGACCCTAAGTTCCTTAGTCACTTTTAGCTCACTTTGTGGCGTAAATTGGGTACTAAACTCAAGTTTAGCACAACATGTCATCCCCAAACCGATGGACAAACTGAAGTCACTAATAGGACTTTGGGTACTTTACTACGAGTCCTTGTGAAGAAGCATTTGAAGAATTGGGATGAGTTGTTGCCCCATGCCGAGTTTGCATTCAATCGAGTGCCTAGCAAGTCCACCCAACTCTCGCCTTTTCAAGTTGTCTATGGCTATAATCCCAGGAGTCCGTTAGATCTTATTCCTATTCTCACTCCTACAAAACTTAGTTGGGAAGCCGAGAAACGAGCCAAGGAAATTCAAGAACTTCATGCTCGCGTTCGTGATAACATAGCCAAGGCTAATGAGAGAGCCATGCAAAGCGCCAACAAGCACCAGAAAGAGGTACATTTTCAGCCTGGAGACTTGGTTTGGATTCACCTGCGAAAAGAACGTTTTCCTGCTAAGAGAAAATCTAAGTTGATGCCTCGATCTGATGGGCCCTTTGAGATCCTTGAGAAGGTTGGGCCTAATGCTTACAAGGTTGATCTTCCTGGAGATTATGGAGTTTCAGCTACATTCAATGTCTCCGACCTTAGCCCTATTTTGATGATGAGCCCCTTCCTAGTTTGAGGGCAAACTTTCACTCACCCGGGGGGAATGATGGAGACCATCATGAACGGCCCAAAGACCATCAATCCCAGCCCAAGGAAGACCCAATCAAGCTTCAAGAAGTCAAAGACGTGGCAAAACTCTATAGAAAAGTTTTATTCCTTCCGGAAGAATTAGTGCCCGATTCGTCCCTGCAGAAGGTAATTGTTGTGGCAACTTTTGGACAAGCTCGAGTAGACCCACAACTTGAGGGCTCATATGCTTTGGAGCTTAAGATTTCAGCTTTAAAATAAGCCCAAGTTTGTTGAATTTGGACGTCATTTGATTGGGCTAAATATCACTCAAAGATACGTTATTCTGATCCAGTCCAGTCTGAGATAGGTGCATTGTTTGGGCGATAAAGTTTACACTGCTTATCCAAATTGAGCAAATGAGCCCATTCTAGAAAATAGACTTCCAGGGCTTTCTATCAAGCCCAAGAACGCGTGATTTGGCCAAGTATTCTGGAAGATATACTCTGTTGAAGTTGAAGCAGCTGCAAGGATTAATTCTGGGAATATGAAGAGTCTTCGATTACATGCGATTGTGTGGCTGATATTGTGCACGTTTTAGATGCTTCTAGATGGGAATAATCAGTTGTAGAAATCCTAGAATATTCCTTGTAACCTCCCCCACCCCTTTTATGATGAGTCTTTTCATTTTACTTAGACTTTTCATTAGCTAGTTTTAATTGTTAGGAGTTATTGAGTCTGTTGGTTGTCTTTTGCTGAGCTTATAAAAGGGGAGGGGCGTGTGATGCTTGTCATTCAGCTTGTACTCCAATTCCAAAAGCAATACAAGTACTTTGAGTGTGTTTCTCAAAAGTACATCTAAATTTCCTAGTTCTATATCTTGAATTGTGGCAAATTCAAGTAGTGTTCTAGGTTCTCTATCTTCTCCATTGGAGTGATTCCTCGGTTAAGACAAGAGAATTAGCCCAAGATCAAGCCATTGAGTGGCTCCGTGAAGGATTATCTCAATCGTAAGGTCTTGTTCTATCCTTTTTTTGTGTGTTGAAGATCTTCTTCCATTCCATCCATCTTTCATTTCTCTTTTCACTTTGGTTTGTTTTTGAGTTTGAGTTTGATTTGGTGATTTGGATCACTTACCACCCACACATACATCATATATTATTCTCTCCGGGTTATTTGGAGTTTGTCCTCAAACTCGAATGGTTTTCTTTCTTCGCATAAAAGAGGTCAATTTTATGAAGTGGAGTTCTTTAAGGGAAAAAGTCATAAGGCATCTTTTGAGAAGTAGTATGAGCATGGGGTTGATAAAAGAGGGTAAGGGGATGATGTATATGTGGGTGGTAAGTGAACCAAATCAAACTCAAATAAACCCAAATAAGAATTGAACCAAAGTAAAGAGAAAATGGAAGGTTGATTGAGATGGAATGAAAATAATAACAAAGAAGAACAAAGGATAAACAAGACCTTGCACTTGAGATAATCCTTCGCGGAGCCACTCAAGGACTTGATCTTGGGCAAATCCTCTCATCTTCACCAAGGAATCACTTCAATTGGAAAAGAACAGAGAACCTAGAACACCACTTGAACTTGCCAAAATTCAAGACATAGAACTAAGGATTTTTTTTTGGACACAAATGAGAATCACTCTCAAGGTGTTTGTACTACTCTTGGAAAAGCTTACAACTCTGAATTCAAATGCAACTACATAACCCCCCTATTTATAGGCTAAACAAAGATAACCAAAAGACTTAAAAACTCCTAGCAATTAAAACTAGAAAAGTGAAAAGGCTTGGAAAATGGAAAAGACTCAACATAAAGGGGTGGGGGAGGTTACAAAGAATATTCTAGGCTTTCAATCAGCTGAAGACATCCATCTAGAACACTCCAAGTCGTGCAAGATGTCATCCACATGATGTCATGTAACCAAAGTCTCTTCATTTGCCCAGCATTTTATCCTTGCAGCAGCCTTCACTTCAACTGAGCATTTCTCGCAGCTCACATTTCCAAATAAGGTGATTGTGGGCTTGATGGAAAGCCCTGGAAATCTATTTTCCAGAATGGGCTCATTTGCTCAATTGGGATAAGTAGATCAAAAGTTATGGTTCGAACATTACACCTATATCAGAACTAGACTGGAGCAGGACATGTCTTCTTTGAGTAATATTTAGCCCAACCAAACGACGTCCAAATTAAACATAATTAGGCTTGTTTGAAAGCTGAGATCTTAAACTTCAAAACCATGTGGCCCCTCAAGTTATGGGTCCACTTGAGCTAGTGCAAAAAATGAGCACAAAAAAAAATTACCTTCCGCAGGGATGAATCGGGCACCTATTCTTCCGGAAGGAATATGAGTTTTATCCAGATTTTTGCCACTTGCTTGACTACTTCATGGTGTCTAAAGTCCTTGAACTCACATAATAAGAGAAAATATGAGAGTTCCCATGCACGCTCTTGTTTGACACTTTTATTCTTGGAAGTTGACCTTAAATAAAAATGATGCATATGGGAATATGCATCATACTCCCCGGGTGGTTTTGAATTTGTCCTCAAACTCAAAGGGTTAGCAAGCCTCTAAAGAAAGGGGTCATGCTCACAATATGGGAGCTTTTGGGGAAGGAGGTCACAGGGCATCACCTCTAGAGAGATATAGAAGAGGGAGTGGGGCTCTGATACCAATTGATGTATATGTGGGTGGTAAGTGAACCAAATCAAACTCAAATAAACCCAAATAAGAATTGAACCAAAGTAAAGAGAAAATGAAAGGTTGATTGAGGTGGAATGAAAATAATAGCAAAACAGAACAAAGGATAAACAAGACCTTGCACTTGAGATAATCCTCCGCGGAGCCACTCAAGGACTTGATCTTGGGCAAATCCTCTCGTCTTCACCAAGGAATCACTCCAATTTGAAAAGAAAAGAGAACCTAGAACACCACTTGAACTTGCCAAAATTCAAGATATAGAACTAGAGATTTTTTTTGGACACAAATGAGAATCACTCTCAAGGTGTTTGTACTACTCTTGGAAAGGCTTACAACTCTGAATTCAAATGCAACTATATAACCTACCTATTTATAGGCTAAACAAAGATAACCAAAAGACTTAAAAACTCCTAGCAATTAAAACTAGAAAATTGAAAAGGCTTGGAAAATGGAAAAGACTCAACATAAAGGGGTGGGGGAGGTTACAAAGAATATTCTAGGCTTCCAATCAGCTGAAAACATCCATCTAGAACACTCCAAGTCGTGCATGATGTCAGCAAGGTGATGTCATGTAACCTATGTCTCTTCACTTGCCCAGCATTTAATCCTTGCAGCAGCCTCCACTTCAACTGAGCATAACTCTCAGAACACACGTCCAAATCAGGTGATTCTGGGCTTGTTGGAAAGCCATGGAAATCTATTTTCCAGAATGGGCTCATTTGCTCAATTTGGATAAGTAGATCAAAAGTTATGGTCCGAACATTACACCTATATCAGAACTGGACTGGAGCAGGTCATGTCTTCTTTGAGTAATATTTAGCCCACCCAAACGACGTCCAAATTAAACATAATTGGGCTTGTTTGAAAGCTGAGATCTTAAACTTCAAAACCATGTGGCCCCTCAAGTTGTGGGTCCACTTGAGCTAGTCCAAAAAACGAGCACAAAAAAAAAAAAATTACCTTCCGCAGGGATGAATCGGGCACCAATTCTTCCGGAAGGAATATGAGTTTTATCCAGATTTTCGCCACTTGCTTGACTACTTCATGGTGTCTAAAGTCCTTGAACTCACATAATAGGAGAAAATATGAGAGTTCCCATGCACGCTCTTGTTTGACACTTTTCTTCATGGAAGTTGACCTTAAATAAAAATGATGCATATGGGAATATGCATCATACTCTCCGGGTGGTTTTGATGGAGGTCCATCCTCAAGGTCTAATAATTTTTCGTTGGTCCAAAATAATCAAGAAATCAACTCCAAAGTCACGGCCATGAGTCACTTGATGGCAAGCACACAAGGTGATACACCCGGGTTCTCATCCAGATTTTTACCCGGTTTTTGCTATCTTATTACATCGGCCTAAAGCATATTTTGGTGTCCATTTTTTGGATGATTATCAAGTTCAGGATGTTAAATTTTAAGTCCAATTGGTTTCATATCATTTGGAATTCATTTGGTTACTTAAAACAGTTCATCTCTTGAACCTGTCCGGATTGCACTGCAAAATGCACGGTTTTGGTTTTCTGGTTTGTTCAGGGGGCAAATGACGTCCAAATGCTACGATTCCAAATGGAGGGTAAACTAGACATCTTGAGGTTTCCAACCATGTCAGAAACGTAGCAATTAGTCATCATTGAGGTGTCAAACATGCGTTGCAAGTGGAGGCAGAAACCGGCTGCTTGACACCCGGTTGCTTAGCTTGGTGGTTTTCCTCCTTCAAGGGGTTTGCTTAAGGTGGAAGGCTGCCAAGCAGGTCATTTTGAGCTGCTTGATCAAGCACCACTCAGCTACTTGGGAGAGAGACACGTGGAGCAAGTAAAACATCACCATTTTGCAAGCCCTCATTCGACCACTCAAGCATGACATGGCACACATGCATTCTTCAGTCCTTTTGAGGTGGCTAGCCGTGCACTCTTACCTTCCTAGCTGGGAAAATGAGTCATCTACATTCCTTAATGCATAGGAAAGGTTTAGGAAGATAATTTAAGTGCTTTGTAAAGTACGCTTTCAGCTTTTGGTTTGTATTAGAGTAAACCGTGTGTTAGGAAGTGATTAGCAAGTTTAATGACTTTCCTCCCTTGGAAGGAAAGCTCATTTGTGTACTCTCAAGGCCATATAAAGCCTTGTATTTTCATTTTGAAGGAATAGAGTTGAATTTTCAGTAGAGAGAAAAGACTTTGTGTCTTGTGATTTCCTAAACACTTAACTTGCTTATACTTAATTGTGGCCGATTAAGGTGGTGATCAAGTGAGTCTCAATCTTTGGTTAGGTGGTGAATCTTATCCTAATCCAAGATTGAGGGCCCCAAGCTAAATGATTAGTGGTGTATCTTATCTAATCATCTAGCTCAGAACTATCCAAGTTTCATTAAACACTCTTGAAGTTCACAAACTAGTTCTTGGTTTCACTCCTCTTAAACCATGAATTACCTTTGTTCTTCTTAGTGTCTTTTTATCCTCCTTTACTTCCCTCACTTCCTTACTCCTTTGATTCCTCTTATCCACACAAAATCAAGCCTTAACATAGCTGATTGCATCGAACTTTCAAAAACCTTCAAAGCTATCTCAAAACCGTGAAGAAGAGCTTTCCTAGGCAAGCTAGGCAGTGAATTGGCACGGTCACCCCGTGCCATAAAGCACGGCCGTGCCACTCCTGGCCGTGAGAAATTGCTTGATTTCTAGCTTCCTTCGACGTGAGTTAACTTGGGTTGCTTCCCTTCCCTTGGACTTACATCATTTTTGGTATCAGAACCAGGTTCAGAACTTGGCCTGAACCCCACGTCATTCCCAGCTTATCTCTGAAATCATTTCAAACACAATCAAACACAAACCGTTCATTCCTGCAATCACAATGAGTACTAGCATGTCTGTGGAAGAAAGGCTTGAAGTTCTTTTTAAGCAAATGCAAGAAATGAGTGTGAGCAATCGAGAACTCAAAGCACAAAATGAGTACTTGAGGAAACAGCTTGGAAACCATATGAAACAAAAGCAGAAACTTCAAGAATCACCAAGCATTCGGACTGGAACAGACTATGGCTATGAAGAGGAAGCTAGCAATGCGCTCTCTGAAGAAGAAGTACCATTTGAAAGAATGCAAAGAAGAGTGCGACCTACTTTCAACTCTAATGAGATCAAGGTTGATATTCCTGAGTTCGAGGGTAAGTTAGATCCTGATGAGTTCTTTGAATGGTTACAAACGGTGGAGCGTATTTTTGAGTTCAAGGAGATTCCAGAAGATAAGAAAATCAAAATAGTTGCTCTTAGATTAAGGAAATATGCCTCCTTATGGTGGACAAACCTTACTGCTAAGAGAACTAGAGAAAGGAAGAGTAAGATTGCTACTTGGGACAAAATGAAAACCAAGATGAAGGCACGGTTTTTGCCTTCTACGTATGTCCAAGATCAATACATGCTCTTTCATCATTTGAATCAAGGCAAGATGATCGTTGAAGAATATACTCGTGAGTTTGAGAAACTCATGATCAAATGTGACATTCATGAGCCTGAAGAGCAGACCATGGTACGTTACCTAGGAGGGCTTGATCTTAGGATAGCTAACGTGGTTGAGTTGCAAGCTTATACCACCTTTGACGAAGTGTGTGTCCTAGCACACAAGGTGGAGCAACAAAGAAAGTCTAGAATGAATGTTCGTGATTCATTCAAGCCTTATTCTACACCAAACCGTGGGCAATCCTTAAACAAGGGGAGTACCACACCTCAGCCTAAATCATCTACCCCTTTCCCATCTAATCCACAAAAAAACCAAGCTCCTCAAAGGCCACCACCATCAAACCCCCCACGTCCAAACCCATACCCTGTAAGCCAAAGAAGGTGTTACAAGTGCCAAGGCTTAGGACACATTGCTTCTGATTGTCCTAGTCGAAAGGTAGTCACCTTAGCTTAATGGGAAGCCATAGAGGGAGAATTTGCCGAGGAGAAAGAAGAGGAAAAGGCAGAAGATGCTGAGAGCGATCATGAAGATGATCAGGAGGAGTTTGTGGAAAACGCAGATGAAGGTGAGATGTTAGTAATTCGAAGGGTATTGAGCAATCAACGAGTTGCTAAGGATGAACAACGTGAGAACATCTTTCACTCACGGTGTACAGTCCAAGGCAAAGTGTGCTCGTTAATCATCGATGGAGGAAGTTGTGCCAACGTTGTTTCATTGAATATGATTGGGAAACTGAACCTTCAGTCCACGGCACACCCACACCCATACAACATTCAATGGTTAAATCAAGGCAAGGGATTACAAGTTAACTCTCGTTGCTTGATTTCATTCTCTCTTGGTAAGAATTACCAAGATGAACTTTGGTGTGATATTATCCCCATGGATGCTTGTCATATTCTATTAGGACGACCATGGATGTATGACAGAAAGGTTATGCATAATGGTTATCTTAATACTTATTCCTTTTCCAAAGATGGCAAGAAGATTACTCTGAATCCTATGTCACCATCCGAACTCCACAAAATGAAACCACAAAAAAGCCAAAATCAATCTGACTTGCTTTTGACATATGTTGAACCACTTTTAAAGGCCTCTTAACATGAGTTCAAAGCCTTGAAAGAGTGGATATTGCAAGTACAAGATGAGCCACAAACACCACTTCCATCCCATCCCATAGCCAAGGTCATATTGAATCAGTTCAGTCACCTATTTCTAGAAGAGATACCTTTGGGTTTACCCCCAAAGCGTGACATTCAACATCATATTGACCTTATCCCAGGATCCATTCTGCCTAATAAGCCAGCCTACAGGTCAAATCCCAAGGAAACTCAAGAGATTCAACGACAAGTTGAAGAACTGATATTCAAGGGGTTGGTACGAGAATCCTTAAGTCCATGTGCTGTTCCTGCTCTTTTGGTTTCGAAGAAGGATGGTAGTATGAGGATGTGTGTTGACAGTAGGGCCATAAACAAAATTACTATCAAGTATAGGTACCCTATACCTAGGCTTGAAGATATGTTGGATGAATTACATGGCTCTAAGGTGTTTAGTAAGATTGATTTGAGGAGTGGTTATTATCAAATTCGTATTAGGGAGGGCGATGAGTGGAAAACTGCTTTCAAGACTAAGGGCGGATTATATGAATGGTTAGTCATGCCATTCGGTCTTTCTAATGCCCCTAGTACGTTTATGAGGTTAATGAATCAAGTATTTCGACCATACTTGGGCAAGTTCGTGGTTGTTTACTTCGATGATATATTGGTGTTCAGTAAGAATGAGCAAGAACATCAAGATCATTTAACTCAGGTGATGCTCGTTCTTGAAAAGGAGAAGTTATTCGGAACCTAAAGAAGTGTACCTTCTTTACTCATGAAGTTACCTTCTTAGGTTATATTGTTTCTGAAGATGGTATTAAGGCGGATGAAAGCAAGATTGAGGCTATTCAAACTTGGCCTGTTCCTAAGAGCATTCATGACGTTCGAAGCTTTCATGGCTTGGCCTCTTTCTATAGGAGGTTCATACGAAATTTCAGCACTATCTTAGCTCCTATGACCGAGATTCTTAAGGGTTCCTCATTCACTTGGAATCCTAAGGCCCAAGCAGCCTTTGAAGAAGTGAAAGAGAGACTAACTCAAGCACCAGTTTTAGCCCTACCGTGTTTTGAGAAAGTCTTTGAAGTTGAATGCTGATGCTTCTGGGGTTGGTATTGGAGGCATTCTTACTCAAGAAGGACGCCCTTTGGCCTTCTTCAGTGAGAAGTTATGTGATACCAGGAAGAGATATTCAACTTATGACAAGGAATTCTACGCCATCATTTGATGTCTAGAACATTGGAACCACTATTTGATTGCCAGTGAGTTTATTCTGCATTCAGATCACGAGGCTTTGAAGTATATTCAAGGCCAACACAAGTTAAACTCGCGCCATGCTAAATGGGTGGAATTCCTACAGTCCTTTCACTTTACTATCAAGCATAAGACCGGCAAACTGAATCAAGGCGCCGATGCTCTATCACGGCGTTATCTATTGATGTTCCAATTAGATGCTTGTATCCTTGGATTTGAGCATCTAAAGGCGTTATATCATAATGATGAAGATTTTGGGGTGTTATATTCTGAGTGTACTAAACATCCCAAAGGGGACTTCTTATTCAAGAAGAGTTTCTCTTTAAAGGTGCTCGGTTATGTGTCCCCAAATGCAGCACTCGTGAGTTGTTAATTCGAGAAGTCCATGCTGGATCTTTAGCTGGCCATTTTGGCGAAGACAAGACCCTAATTATGCTTAGGGAACATTATTATTGGCCAGGCATGGAGAAGGACGTTCAAGACATCATTAGAAGGTGCAGTACGTGTCAAATTGCGAAGAGTCATTCGCTTCCTCAGGGACTATACACGCCACTTCCTATTCCTACGTTGCCTTGGATGGACGTTAGTATGGATTTCATACTTGGTTTACCAAAGACACAAAGGAATAAAGATTCTATCTTTGTGGTCGTGGATCGATTTTCGAAGATGGCTCATTTCATTTCCTGCAACAAGACTAATGATGCCACTCATATTGCTGAATTGTATTTCAAGGAGGTTATGAGACTTCATGGAATTCCTCGTTCCATTGTCTCAGATCGAGATACGAAGTTTTTAAGTCCCTTTTGGATTACTTTGTGGAAAAAGTTGGGTACCAAACTCAAGTACAGTACCACTTGTCATCCACAAACAGATGGGCAAACCGAGGTTACTAATCGAACCCTTTGTACTTTATTAAGGGTTCTGATTAAAAACCACATCAAAGCTTGGGATCTGTTACTTCCACATGCTGAGTTTGCTTACAATAAGACTCCAAGCAAGGCTACTGGTCTATCTCCCTTTAAGGTGGTCTATGGAATTGATCCCGTAAGTCCACTTGATCTTGTACCACGACCATTAGATCAAAAGCCAAGTGCGGATGCCGCTACTAGGGTGGAAGAAATCCAGAAGTTGCATGAGTTAGTAAAGGCCAAGATTGAGAAAACTACACTTTCATACACGGCCTAAGCTAACAAGCATAAAAGGGAGAAGCTTTTTAAGCCAGGTGATTTGGTTTGGATTCATCTTCGTAAAGAACGTTTTCCTTCCAAAAGGAAAACTAAATTGATGCCTAGAGCGGATTGTCCATTCGAGATTTTGGAGAAGATCAACAATAATGCTTACAAGGTAGAGTTACCAGGAGATTATGGAGTATCAGCTACGTTTAACGTTGCTGATTTAAGCCCTTATGAAGCAGACGGTTACCTTTCTGATTTGAGGATCAAATCTTCCCAACAAGGGGAGAATGATGGAGGTCCATCCTCAAGGTCTAATAATGTTTCATTGGTCCAAAACAATCAAGAAATCAACTCCAAAGTCACGGCCATGAGTCACTTGATGGCAAACACACAAGGTGATACACCCGGGTTCTCATCCAGATTTTTACCCGGTTTTTGCTATCTTATTACATCGGCCTAAAGCATATTTTGGTGTCCGTTTTTTGGATGATTCTCAAGTTCAGGATGTTAACTTTTAAGTCCAATTGGTTTCATATCATTTGGAATTCATTTGGTTACTTAAAACAGTTCATCTCTTGAACCTGTCCGGATTGCCCTGCAAAATGCACGGTTTTGGTTTTCTGGTTTGTTCAGGGGGCAAATGACGTCCAAATGCTACGATTCCAAATGGAGGGTAAACTAGACATCTTGAGGTTTCCAATCATGTAAGAAACGTAGCAAATAGTCATCATTTGAGGTGTCAAACATGCGTTGCAAGTGGAGGCAGAAACTGGCTGCTTGACACCCGGTTGCTTAGCTTGGTGTTTTTCCTCCTTCAAGGGGTTTGCTTAAGGTGGAAGGCTGCCAAGCAGGTCATTTTGAGCTGCTTGATCAAGCACCACTCAGCTACTTGAGAGAGAGAGATGTGGAGCAAGTGAAACATCACCATTTTGCAAGCCCTCATTCGACCACTCAAGCATGACATGGCACACATGCATTCTTCAGTCCTTTTGAGGTGGCTATCCGTGCACTCTTACCTTCCTAGCTGGGAAAATGAGTCATCTACATTCCTTAATGCATAGGAAAGGTTTAGGAAGATAATTTAAGTGCTTTGTAAAATAAGCTTTCAGCTTTTGGTTTGTATTAGAGTAAACCGTGCGTTAGGAAGTGATTAGCAAGTTTAATGACTTTCCTCCCTTGGAAGGAAAGCTCATTTGTGTACTCTCAAGGCCATATAAAGCCTTGTATGTTCATTTTGAAGGAATAGAGTTGAATTTTCAGTAGAGAGAGAAAAGACTTTGTGTCTTGTGATTTCTTGAACACTTAACTTGCTTATCCTTAATTGTGGCCGATTAAGGTGGTGACCAAGTGAGTCTCAATCTTTGGCTAGGTGGTGAATCTTATCCTAATCCAAGATTGAGGGCCCTAAGCTAAATGATTAGTGGTGTATCTTATCTAATCATCTAGCTTAGAACTATCCAAGTTTCATTAACCACTCTTGAAGTTCACAAACTAGTTCTTGGTTTCACTCCTCTTAAACCATGAATTACCTTTGTTCTTCTTAGTGTCTTTTTATCCTCCTTTACTTCCCTCACTTCCTTACTCCTTCGATTCCTCTTATCCACACAAAATCAAGCCTTGACATAGCTGATTGCATCGAACTTCCAACAAACTTCAAACCGTGGAAAGGGACTTACCTAGGCAAGCTAGGCAGCGAGTTGGCACGGTCACCCCGTGCCCTTAAGCACGACCGTGCCACCCCTGGCCGTAAGAGTTTGCTTGTTTTCTAGCCTCCTTTGACGTGAGTTAACTTGGGTTGTTATCCTTCCCTTGGACTTACA
>JAKOGI010003233.1:52500-61551 GCA_029747015.1 Carnegiea gigantea | reverse complement strand
TATATATATGTGTGTGTGTGTGTGTGTGTGTGTGTGTGTGTGCGCGTGTGTGTATGGGGTTTCTCTATTGGAACGAACTTCTTTATAAGATAAGGCAGATGATGCGATTGTACGGTTTGATCTGCCTTCGCGGACCCGATTTATTAAAGGTTGCATGACCTTTATTCCAATATTCATTCTCTCTCTCTCTCTTCCTCGAAATTTCGCTGAGTTTCTTCTCCTCTTTCTCGTCGCTCTCAGTTTTGCTCATATATCATGCAAAGTCTCCTTGAATGCTGTAGCACTTGCTCTATTTGGTGAATTTCGTGCCAAAGGTTGGTGTTCATGGTTTGTTTTTGGTAATTCACTACGAGTTCTTCGCGTTTTTCGGTTTCATTAGGGTTGATAGGCTTGTAAGCGCAGGTGGTGTTATGGCAAATCGAGGTCAATTCCATAGAGTTTAGGTCAACTACTGGGTTGTATTCCATCAAAATAGGCTAAGCGAATCCAAATTTATGAATGAAATTGAACTGTGCTACTTATCTTGTCTAACAATTAAACTGTGCGATAATTTTCAATGTAAAATCAAGAGCTGCATGCGTACGACTGTCATCGTTGTAGTTAAGGGTCATGTCCTTGGGGATGAGGCTAAAATTAGGTGACTAACTATGAACACAAACTACTCTAATATCATTCTAAACTAATTAAACCTGTAAACAACTAAAATTATTAATTCTAAATGTTTCTTATTCTAAATAATCACTACCTACTCGCATTGATTTCGAAATCCTTAGGTAACTTTAAGATATCTAAGCAACTCAAAGATGACTAACCACATTATCTCAATGAAAGAGATGCACTAAAATGAACTAAAGTAAATAAAAAAAACCGACAACATAACTAAGCAATCTTTAGTGTGGGGATAGGGCACATAAATCACCAAAAAAAGCTGGAAACCAAATAGCTAGACCATGAACGCGAATTAGGAGGATGAGAACTAAAGAGCAGAGAAGTAAAGCTAAGCACCAAGACACCTAAAGAGTAGAGTATCACCTCATTTTTTTTCAAGATAGCCTTAGTAAACATAAAATAATTCTTTTGATCTAAGAACACTAAAATGGAGGACAGAGGAAGCAGAGAGATACAAGAACGGCGCCGATCTCTGACGGAAAAAGTGACGGCGCAAATACCCGTAGGAGGCGAGTTAGATTTTTTGACGGAAAAACCATAGAAGTCTGACAGGAATTTGAATTTTCGATGGAATTTCTGGCGGAATCTACTTCCGACGGAAAATCCGACAGATTTCCATCGGAATCCGTAGGAAATTCCGTCGGAATTCCTGGCACACGTTTCAGAAAATGCTGGCACAGGTTTTAAATGTTTTGGATGGATTTTGGAGGGGTTTCGGCAAACATTTCAAACCGTGAAGAGAGAGAGAAGGTGTAAGAAAGAGACAGAGAGGGAGCAAGGAAGAGAGAAGGAGGAGGTTGTTTATGATTTTCGGTGGCCGATGACCTGAAAAATTTAGCATCATCACTTGTAATTTAACGGTAAGTCACTTATTTTAAGTTAATTTGCTCTTTAAAATTGAAATATTTAGGTTAATTGGGTTTTTTTTATGGTGGTTAGTGCCGTCGCCCCACTGCTGCCACCGTCGCCGCCGTATCTGATAATCCGTTTTAATTTGTGGGTATTTAAAGGTTAGTAGAATTATTGTATTTTGAAATTATATATATTAATTTTGTATGTGTTGTTAACTTTCGTAAAATTTAATTTTGAAGCATATTTGCATAGTTTATTTAATTTATTCTTTTCATAAAATATGGATGTGAATTATGTTAATTTTTTATTTAATTTGTGAAGTGTATTTATTTGAATAAGTGGAATAAAATATGATAAGTATGTACATTTATAATAATTATATAATTATTATAAAATGTTAAAGTATATTAAATATGTATAATGTGTTTTGTTTTAGGGAATACTTTGAATTTGCTAAGTATATTTGTTTTTTGTTTAATTTGTGATATATATTAATGTTTTGTAAGTGTGTGAAGTGTATATTTTTTTGAGGTATGTATATTTTTTTGTATGATGTGTTTGATATGTTAAGAATTTATATTTTATTTTTGTAATTTTGAGGCATGTTAAGTATATATTAATTTAAGTTTGCTCATTATGTTAATAGTATTATATTTTATTATTTTTGTTTGGGTTTTTTATTTGGATGAAGTACGAAATAAATAATTTAATTTGTGCTTAATGCTTAATTACATTTATTTTCACAAATAATATAGTTATGTGAAATTTATTTTTTTAGCATATATGTTTAATTACGTTGTTGTATTTTAGATTTAGCGCTTATTTCTTCAAGAAATTCGGTAATATAAAATGTGAACTAAATATGAATAAAAGTTTTTTTTATTTGTTTCAACGAAGTTGTTGGCCTAATGAAAGATATATGCCCTCCTGAAAGAGGCATTCCAAAAAATTATTATCAGCAGCTCAGAAAAGTGAGAGATTTAGGCATGGATGTTCAGGAAATTGATTGTTGCCCGAATGGTTGCATGCTTTATTATAAACAGGATGAGGGTTTGTCCGCATGCAAATTTTGTGGACATGCAAAACAGTTACCAAAGAACTCCAACCAACGAGGTCATAAAGATGTTTCATGTGCTAAAATGCACTACCTACCTTTAATCCCAAGATTGCAAAGATTGTATGCCTGAAAAAGGACCACTGTCCATATGAGATGGCATCACGAGCACCGCCGAGAATCGGATGTTCTCCGGCATCCGTCGGATGGATTAGTTTGGAAGCATTTCGACTAAAAGTATCCAAATTTTGCAGTAGAGCCTCAGAATGTAAGGTTAGGTCTTTGTGCTGATAGTTTCACACCATTTTCTATATCTGAAAGATCGTATTCTATGTGGTTAATTATTGTTACACCTTATAACTTGCCTCCAGATATGTGTGTAACCACTCCATATATGTTTTTAAGTTGTATTATTCCAGGTCCAATAAATCCGAAGAACAGAATTGATATGTGCTTGTAACTTTTAATTGATGAGTTGAAAATGCTATGGGATGTTGGGGTGGATACGTTTGATGTTTCATGCGGGAAAACTTTTAGATTGCATGCTGCATTAATGTGGACAATTAATAATTTTTCTGCCTATGGTATGTTGTCCAGTTGGAGTACTCATGGGTTGTTAGTATGTCTGGTGTGTATGCACCAAAATTGTGCACTCCAGTTACAGCATGGACAAAAGCCATCTTGGTTCGATTGCCATTGTCGGTTCTTGCCTCAAAATCATTGTTTTAGAACTAATAAAGTTGCTTTTCGTAAAGGGAAGAGCATACACATGGGCCCTTCCCAAAGGATTCTGGTGAAATATTGTTTGATATAGTATCTACATTACCTAAAGTGACTACAGATGTACAATTTCAAATTCCCGGATTCCAGGAAAATGAATATAACTGGACAAAGCGAAGTATCTTTTGGGAGTTGCCTTATTGGAAGCATCAACTTCTGAGGCATAACCTTGATGTTATGCATATTGAGAAAAACTTCAGTGCAAATGTTATAAACACAGTGATAGATGTTTCGGGAAAAACAAAGGATGATATAAAAGTAAGAATGGATATGTCTATTCTGTGCAGTAGGCAAGAGTTGAACTTGGCTACAAGAGGGTCCACTGATAGATTGTGTAAGCCAAAAGCCAAGTTTACACTGTGGTTAGCTCAAAAAAGGGCTGTCTGCCAATGGTTGCGGGAGGTTCATGTGCCTGATGGTTATTGTTCTAATGTCAAAAAGTGGGTTGATCCATCGAACACAAAGTTCCAAAATATGAAAAGTCATGATCATTATATATTCTTGGAGAATCTTCTTCTGGTAGCTTTTGCTGCTCTTTCGGAAGATGTTTTGGGGCCCTTGATCAAATTGAGTGAATTTTTCAGAAATCCATGCTCCAGTGTGTTACATGTTACCATGCTTGAAGAGATGAACAAGAACATTTCTATAATTCTTTATAAATTAGAGACAGTTTTCCCTCCTGATTTTTGGAATGTCATGGAACATTTGCCCATTCATTTAGCAGAAGAAGCTTTGTTGGGTGGTCCTGTTCAATATCGATGGACATATCCTTTTGAGAGGTATTTTGGTTGATTAAAGCCTATGACAAAGAACAAAGCTATTGTAGAGGCATCCATGGTTCAGGCATACTTAGCTTTTGAGATTAAACATTTCGTAGAGTATTATTTTCAGTTAAGCTTGCATTGCCCAAATATTAGGCGTAACGAGGGTATAGACAACTCGAACCATAAATATCAACTCTTTCGGTGTTCAACCGTAAGGGTACTCCATTTGGAAATCGAGGAAAAAGATATCTTACTGACCCGGAGTATCGTGTCGCTCGCCTTCACATCATACTAAATTGTGATGAAGTGCAACCCTATTTGGAGAAAGTTTATTAGTTACCGAAAGTTTCATTTGAATATTTAATAATTGTTGAGTAACTAAATAGTTTCAATCGTGAATTACAGTTGGTTCAGACATCAATTTCACGGTCATAATCCAAACGCGAGCGATGTGGAAGTTGACTTGTTTGTCGAGGCAAGTTTTGCACAGTGGTTTGAGTATAATGTAAGTAATTTTTCATAACTAATGTTCAATTCCTACAAAATATTTTTTAACTCTAAAGAGAATTATCTTCTTTTTTCTGCATAGGTCAATTCTTACTGGGTGTTTAATGATCAAAGGCAAGATTTTTGGTGAACTTATGTCATGAACTAACTATAATAGTTAAATGTTTTTCTGGGTATAAAGTTAATGGTTATTGATTTCATACCAAGGCTAGGAATGACGGTAAAGCCACATATAATTGTGACATGTGTGTCAAAGGAGTTGGCGAAGGTGATGAAGTATCAGGGGATTATTATGGCATACTTCACGAAATTGTTTGTGTTGAATTCACGGGTGAACCAATTAAAAATTTGTACCTTTTTAATTGTGAGTGGTTTGACCTGGATGTTCCCCGGGGGCTACGTTATCCTAAATTTATCCCATATCCCGAGGTTAATCATACCAGGCATTATAGAAAGTTTGACCCATTCATATTTGCTGATACTGCAACCCAAAAAAAACTAGTGGTATATCTTAAGTACCCTGAGAGGATACCAGGAAAAGCGAATTGGTGGGTAGCTATATCGAACAAACCTCACGGTGCCCCTAAAGATAAGGATAATCTAGAACTTACCTATCAACAGTTAGGAATGACAACCATGGATGTGGATCACGTAATAGCCACAACATTAGTCGATAAAACTGCACAAGCTAATGATGTTGACGGACATGATTTGGGTGATGATCATGATGGGAATGGTGAACATGATGATGATTATGAAGAGGACGAAGAAGGTGAATGGGAGAATGAAGCTGAAGACACTGATGATGATGATGAATAAGATATGACATTGTAAAGTGATGATGATGACGATGACGATGTGTCCCACAATGGTTGATTTAATCTTTTAGTTGTATGGATCTTTATGCATGTGTATGTACTTTTTTTTAATTGCAAGGTAGGAAAAACAATTGTATATCTATACTGTAATGTTTTCACTGACAATACTATGAATATTTACGCTGTTGTATTTTGTTTCTATTTTGTTCTTATGTGTTAGATGTCTGGAGTAAATGGTGGATGTGGTCCAGGCTGAACGGTTAGGAATGATGCGGGTAGAGGAGCACCACAATCGACCCTACAGCATGATCCTGCTGATCAAAACTATGAAACAAACACCTTTAGTGGAATATTGGGAGGTTTTCTTGATCCAACTCAACCATTCGGAAATTATTTTGGTAGCATGAATGAGCAACCATATATGCAACCACCTTTTTTTGGTGCGGGCATGCAGTCACCAATCCAACCCAATATTCCCTACATCGGTGGTACTTCAGCTACCCCATTAGTTTATCAACAGTTTGACACTGTTAACCCACATTACAATAGTAATCAAATTATTGGTCAGCCTAGAATGCCAAGCCACTCAGTCCACAACGAAGGGGTCCAAATGAAGGGGTAGGAAGAGATAGGCAAAGTCCTGCACCTGATAGTAAAACTGCAAGCATAAATAATAAGATATATTCACAACCTGATGGTGATACGTAAGTTCATTATAGATTTTTTAACTTCTTTAGTAATCATATTCTTTTAATGGCTGCAGTAATTACTTTTAACAAATTCTTTTTTTGTTCTTAGTTTTGTTCTATATCAGGGCGTAGATCAAAAAATTGTTGAAAGCTTTATGGGTAAGTACCCATGTCCTTGGATCACGTGAGGGGAAGTTCCACAATCTTAGAAAGACATATGGTTTAATAATTTCATGGTTAACTTTCTGTACAACGAATTTGAAAGTTGCCATCAGATTGTTTAAGATGTTTGCCAATATACTTCAACTTTGTTACCGAAACACTACTACTGGCATTCAGACAATGAAATCCAGATACGGTGTAACTTTGAATATAGAGGTGCAACTCAACTTAGGGGCATTCTTGGATATGCCAGGAAGTACAATAAAAAACAAAAGTGGTTACCACCTAGTATTTGGAATGAGATGCTCAAACATTGGAGTGAGGATGATAAGATTAAGAAATTGAGTCAACAAAACAAAAAGAATAGATTGAGTGATGTAGAAGGTTTTGGTAATTCGTTACAAACATGTGGCTCAATTCCGATTAGTGAAAGGAAAAGGTGCCTCATAAGTAGTGTGCTTATTAATAAGTGTATTTTTCATGTATAATGTATGGTAAGGATTGAGGTTTTGATCATTCTTTACATTTGATCACTCATTACATTTTATTTTTTGGTAGGCCAAAGCATTAGGCAGGGAACCCATATATGAGGAACTGTTTAAGGACATTTACTGCAAGGTCAAAGATAAAGTTTTCGTTGATAAAAAATCTGCAAAAAAAAAACGTAAGTTTGGCACATTTTATTCAGACATTATTCATATGTTATAATTGTCGGTTTAGTATGTAATAGTTTTATTTTTGACAACTTTAAGGAGGATTATCACAATAAATGGAAGGATACACTCAAAGTGCAACTCAAGGGGGTCCCAACTGCCCCTATGACCCTAGAAGAGTTTTGGGTTAAAGAAAATCTGGACAAAAAAGGTCATGCATACGGTTTTGGCACGAAGGGGGTCAAGTTGAAGAATCCAGCTACAATTGCAGCTGCACGTCACTCATCAGCTGAGTATTTTGATCCAAGAGAGCAAGTGCAACTCCTCAATCAGAGCATTACCCAGCAAGCAGAGGCTATAAATTAAATTGCCAAGAAATAGGGAAAGATAGAGCGCATTATGAAAAAAATTCTAAGATTTCTTAAAGAACAAAGTGCAGGTTCTTATAGCCAAATCAATTTGAACACTGATGATGAGTAAGACTCCCAAAATGACAATGATAATCCCACAAATTTATCTAATTCTGATTAATTTATATGATCTGCGTATAGATCCAAAACAATTGTGGATGTCATGATTAATTTTTAATTTAGCACATTTTATTTTCAGATATAAAAATTTATATTTGGTAATTATTACATACATTGTATGTGATGATCGTGTTGTGATATATTGAAATTTTTTCTTTATTTTTGAGGAGAACAAATTTTTAAAAGCGAAAATTTTTTTGAGGGGCGCAGAAAATTCCATCGGAATCCTCTCCCCCTCTGTAAAATTGCCTATACCTTATTCCCTATCCGACGGATTTTCCGACGGGCTATTTCCGTTGGAAATACAGTTGGATTTCGTCGGACACCGTCGGACAATATTTTGCGACGAGCCTATTCCCGACGGGGTATTTGGCGTCGTATTTTCCTTCGGAAACCTAATTTTCCGTCGAAAAAATTAACTTTTTCTGTCGGTAATTCCATCGCAGATCAGATGTATTTCTAGGGTAGAACACAGAGGAGGGAGTCGAGAATGTCCTGTTTGAAGGCTCGACCCAGCTACTCTCTCACTAACACCCATTAAGGGATAACTGAGCACAAGAACTCACAATATAACCAAACCAGAAATAACGAATAACAAAACCCAGAAATAGTGAATCATAGGGGGAGGGGAAGCTGCATAATCAAGCCCAAACTGAAAATAAAAGCAAGGGTTAAACCCAGATTTTGGAAACAAGAAATACATCAGTCATATTCACCTAAATTAGAAACAAAACTTACAAAATCTAACTAAAATTTGAAGCAAAACAAATCAGCAGACGCAGAGTACCAATCTAAGCAACAACCGAACCAAATTGACCCACTCACCATCAAAACTCAACATTAATCAAAGTTCATTTGCCCATTTTACATAAATTTTAAACGGAAACTATTGACGAAGAGTCTGAAAAATCAAAACAGAAAATGCAAAAACAAAGGGAATAGGGAAGTGAACAAAAATATACATACAGGTCGAAATTTATTTGAATCACAATTCATTCAAAAGCTACTGAAACTAACAAAGCTTCCCCAATTATGTGAAATTTGAAACAGAAAATTGATTTGGAATTTGAAATCAGAACCGAAAATGAAAACCTAAAATCTAAAACGAAACTCGAAGTAAATCGTAGATTATCTTAAAATAGAATAAAAATAACAAGAACCCTAAAATTAAAACCTAGATTACCTCACGTAGCACTGTTACTTCTTTAATTTAAATGGGAACTAGCTTCAATTGCGACCGGCGAGCTGGGATGGCATGGATGGTGGTGATGATGCCGTGCTGGCTGTTCACGAGGCAGTGGTGGTGATCTAGTGTTGTCTGGATGCACGAGTGATGGTGGATGAGGATGGAGGTGATGGTGGAAGATGATTGAAATGATGGTGGGGTTCTTCGAAGAGAAGAGGACCGAGAGAGGGGGTTCTATCGTGTTTTCAACCAGGTGAGAGAGAAAGATAGAGAGAAATAAGAAGCGGGGCTAATGATATAGGGCACGTGCTGGCGTGGGACCGGGGGTTTTATCTTTTATTGTTTTCCCTTTTTTTTCGCTTCTTTTGGGTACTTTGATTGAATGTG
>JAKOGI010003233.1:0-40000 GCA_029747015.1 Carnegiea gigantea | reverse complement strand
TGTGAAAAAGCCTATAAAAGAAAGAGGCTTCAAAAGGATCAAAAGAAGCTGAAATGTAAAGATCAGCTCTATTATCCTAGTAAGTTTGGTTGTCAAGTAGACAAATCTACTAAACAGAAAAAGAAGTTTAAGGCCAAAAAGAAACTTGGTAAACGTGTCAAGAAGCACCCTAAACCTTTCAAGAAGAAAAGAAGATTCTTTAAAAAGAAACAAAAGAAAAAGGAAGACAAGAGTTCTTCTAAGCAGATCCAAAAACAGGATTGTAAATGTTGGAACTGCAATGAAAAGGGACATTATGCAAATGAATGCCCCAAGAAGATTAATTTTGCTGGTGTTTGCTCTAATGAGTTATTTGAGCAATTTGCAGGCTACGAAGAAGTAGCATTTTCAGACATAACGTCTGACGACGAGATCCTCGTCTTAACATATTTATCCAGCAGCTCAGACGATGAATCAGACTGAAGAGCATTCACAACAAGAGGAAGGTGAATCCTCAGGTACGTATTCTAATGAGATACTTTTCGATAAAAAGAAGTATCAAAAAATTTTATCTAAAAACCTCAAGATAAATGAGCACGAAGGTTTTAAACGAACCTTATTACACATTTTCCGTAGAAAGAATATTCAGTACTTTGGTACTAATATTCAGGAAATCCCTATTAACAGCAATATAGCTGAAGGACAAGTAGAATTGCCCTTAGTAACCATCGAACAGATTAGACAAAAAATCAGGAAAATCCCTGAAAAGGACCGAACTAAGATCGGTTATATCCATTTTGGTGCAGTGAGAATTCATTTGAAAGCCACCTTTCAAAAGGGATTAGACTCCCCTATAATTCTTACATTAATGCATAATCGCATTGCAAATCGATCAGAAGCCATAATAGGCATTCTGAAGGGAAACTTGGTTTATCAAAACCTTAGTTTCACCACATACCCAGGGTATAGCATACCCATTAGAGACTTAGACGCTAACCGTGCCCTAAATCTCTGTTACCACTTTCAAAGGTCAGACTTACTAGAAAGTCTACACCATTCACCTTTTACCATCTATACCATGGTAAGTTACATACTAAGTAACACTCATATTATTGACCAATTTCTCCAAAAAGACGAAATTGAGTTAGACGATATCTTTTCTGATATCTGTGAAATCCAGGAGATTTCTAGACCTAGGTTGCAGCCAATCAACGAGTGGCAAATTGATATTAAACAGAAACCACTGTTTAATAGATGCAATAGTATGCAAGGTAGATACTCCGTAGACGGCAGTATTCTACGAAGTTACCCCCTTGAGCGATTGCCAAGTCCAAAACTGGCTAATTTCCAAATTGTGAGTAAAATTTACATCACACAATGGAAAGACGGATTAATTTGGATTAATCCTGCCATCCAGCATAACTACGCTAATCCTGAGATTTATTCTCAAATGCAAGAACATAAACTAACTTATGTTCCTGTTCTCTTTGAATCCGTTGAACGGATTATTCATCTGGAAAATCAAGCTTTCAACACTAAAGCTGATTTGCTCCTAGGAATGCGTTTCTTATCAGAAACCATTTATTCCATAACTGAGCATTTTATGACCATTAAGCTCAATGGTATAATTGTTCATGCTAGTAAAGTCCATGAATAAGGTGCCATATATTAAGGTACAATTAGTTTACAGGTTTCATCAACCTGAATGGTTTCACGCCATGATAGACACAGGATCAGATGTCACAATGGCATCCGCCAATTCTTATCCAGAACGATACTGGAATGATTTGCATAAACCCCTACAGGTGGTTGTAGCATCTGGACAGGTTACTAAACTCACCAAAGCCGTTTTTGGTCAGTTTATAGCTATCCAAGATAGCACAGAAAACCAGTTCAAGGCATTACCACTACCTACTGTAGTAATACAAGCACCTAAAGATGCTACCTATAACCTCCTCTTAGGAGTTGACTTTCTTAATAGATTCAAGGAATATAGCTGTGACCACTCACACATTAGTTTCCTTACCCCATGTGGACATTGGATTAGGTCCCAGCTCATAGCCCCTCCTCAGTATCGAGGAACTATCTCATTTCAACCACGCAGCCAGCATGGTGGAGAGCCTAGGCCCAAAAATATAAACCAGCCCAAAAACCTTACAAAAAGGCCCAAAGACCATTCTAAGGTCAAAGCCCAATTGCTAAATGCTCTATCAAACACCCAAAGAGCATTAGAATTTCGGCTAGAAAACGAAGTAAAAACACTTCTACAAGCCCATTTCGATGACAACCCATTGAAGTATTGGGACAAGGATAAGTCTTATGCAGACATCCAACTCAAAGAGGCCAACTCAATTGTACGAGTTAAGCCCAAGAGATATAGTCAGGCAGATGAACTCGAGTTCAAAGTCCAACTCAAAGAACTCGAAGAAAAGCAATTAGCTTTCAAAAGCACTGAGGATAACAAAAGTCCTCATAGTAGCCCAGCATTCATGGTAAACAACCACTCTGAACAAAAGAGAGGTAAGCCAAGAATGGTGATTAACTACAAAAGGCTAAACGAATTAACCGTCTTTGATGGTTATTTCCTTCTAATAAGGAATTGCTTATCAACAAAACCCTTAACAAAAAGTGGTTTTCCAAATTTGACTGCAAGTCAGGATTTTATCAGATCAAACTAAAAGAATCTGCTAAGCCCTTAATTGCATTCAGCACACCTCAGGGGCAATACATTTGGAATGTAATGCCTATGGGACTAAAAAACGCCCCACAGATCTTTCAAAGAAGAATGGATAATATCTTCAATGAATATTCAGACTTTTGTCTAGTTTACGTTGATGATATCTTGATCTTTTCTTCTAATATTGCAGATCATGCAACTCATCTCATGAAATTCATTGAGAAAAGCCGTAATCACGGATTAATACTATCAGCTAAAAAAGCTGAGATCGTAAAAGAACAAATCGAGTTTTTAGGTCTAAAGATCGACCATAAGGGTATAGAAATGCAACCCCACATATGTGAAAAAGTTGCTAATTTCCCTGATAAACTCTGCGACCGAAAACAGGTTGAACGTTTCTTAGGATGTATCAATTACGTCAGGGACTTTGTGCCTAACCTAGCATGGTTAAGAGGTCCACTTCAAGATCTTCTTAAGAAAAGATTAAATTTACAATGGCAAGACTACCACACCCATCTTGTCCAACAACTAAGAAGATGTGTAGTCAATTACCTAGATTGGCCATCCCTGAACCAGGTGATCAACTAATAGTTGAAACAGATGCCTCAGACCTTTACTGGGGAGGAGTCCTTAAAGCCAGAAAGGCTGATGACAAAGAACATGTTTGCAGGTATGCTAACGGATGTTTTAAGCCAGCTGAGACTAATTATCACAGCAATGAAAAGGAATTACTCGCCTTAAAACGGAGGTTTGCTAAATTCCATTTCTTTATTTTACCTGTAAAGTTCTTAGTCAGAACAGATAACACTAATGTGAAAGCTTACATTTTTAATAAGCTCTCCTGTACCCCTGAGTACAAGAGACGCCATAGATGGCAACAATATTTTCAGGAATATCAATTCGATATTGAACATATAAAAGGTAAGAATAACCATCTTACTGATTTTCTTAGCAGGGAAGCCAATGGTTGAAGAACAGACATCTTCAGCAGACGCCAGATCCTTATTGGAAATGGCCATCCAGGAATTATGTGTCGCTCATGAACGAATGACACAGATCCAGACGGAAATTGAAGAGGAAATTAATCCTCGCATCATCCAGGCCTTATCCAGCCTCGATGAAGTAATGGCGTTACAAGCCATTGACTTATCTGATGAAATACATCAGGCCTTTCTTGGAGCATGTAAACGTGCCCAGAGAGGAAAAGGACTCGTGTCCGATAATCTCCAGGAAGGAGAGGGACTTTTGTCCACACAAGAACTCCTTAAGCCTACTTTCAAAACGAAAGGAAAGGTTCAAGAATGTTCTACCTCCTCAGAAACAGAGGAAGAAAATGACTTCACAGTCATCATGCCTAAGGCACAAAGGCCTATATTAAATCAGGCTATATCCATGGAACAATACGTTTCATATTCAAAATGGGTTTATACAGCCCAGAGCACTAACAGTCAAGTAATTGACACTTCTGGAATATATCCCAGAATTCATTTTCTTGCAGGAAGTCCTGCAGACGACGTTAGCAAGGCAGTAATGTTCGGTTTCTGTGCTAGCGTTACATGCAGCCCCGGAAACAGAGAAATTCTAGGACTACATAAGTCCATAATCGAAGCAGTCAAAAAGTTTCGAAAAAGCTCCAAATCTGATTGGGTAGTATTAAAAATACTATCTGCCAGCCCAGAGGGTCTACCCACTCCAGCTCCAGGGTGGTTAATCGTTCAACTCTGCACTCCAAACAGAGCCAATTTGAAGTTCAAAAAGAACAAAGTTCTCGAACAACCAGAAGTTCACGAAGAATGGATCTGTCACCGCAGAGCCATGGGTTTCACTGTAATTTTTAACAAATTACAAGCCCTTCGAGAATCTAACAAAGGATTTATGTACAATGCCCCCAGCAACATCTACATCTATGCTGAAGGAAATTGTAGCCCAAGGTATGATGCCCTTAACAAGATTAGTTCAGGGATAAGCCTTATCTACAGCGGTCGTATACCAGGCAGTCATTCTACACGTAGTTATCTCTGTGGATTCCTTCATCAAGAAAGAACAAAAGGATGCTGCATTTGTCCGTTAAGGATTGGTTAAAGGAAGCGTGTTGGACCCAGTGAAAGGGACAGCCACTATCTGCTAAAGAAAAAGGCAGAAAAAGCAAAGATTCCCAAAAGGACGATTATAATGGTTGCCAGCTAAGAAAAGCAAACGCACTAAGCAAAAGCAAAAGGCAAGCAACGCATGCTGTACGAAAAGCAAACGCACTAAGCAAAAGCAAAAAGCAAGCAACGCATGCTGTACGAAAAGCAGCTATTGTCTACAGTAAAAGTAGATTCTCTATTTATTTTTCTTTTGCTAATTGTACTATTGTCGGTTCAGCTCTTCTATATAAAGGAGCAACCCCCCATTTGTATAGGCATCGAATGAAGGGAGAGAAACTCTTATCCTTAGAGAGAGAATGAAAGCTGAGTAACTACTCCTTTAGGGAGTAGAGTATGTAAACAAAGTTAGTGTATAATTATTAGTATTATCAATAAAAGTAGTTTTTATACATCTTGGAGTACAACATTATTCAGTTTGAGAAGAGGGTCTGGAGAACCTTTGGAATAGCCAGAGAAGTAGCCAAAAGACAGGTGGTCGCCGGCGAAAGAGGCTGAGGTCCAGCAAGGTATTGACCTTATCTCTAACCAATTATGTTCTATGTCAAGATGCATTTTTACTACTTAGTTTGATAAGGCTAATAATTATCATTAATTTGTTTATATGCTTGAAACCTATTTTAGTTACCATGAACCCCTTCAGCCCAGAACAACTGCACGCCAAAGCTATAGTTAAAAACGCTTTAGAACGATGCCTTCTAGAGAAGGAAAACAGTGAGTTTATTATTCAGGTTAAAGAGACCTTGATTAACATTAGCAGAAGAGGACTAGAACGATTAGGTAATGACTTTTTCGATAATCCTCTAGTACTCGCTGATGGCGAGATAATTTTTCCAAGCCCAAGGAGTATCCTTGAAAATGATAATCTTTATCATATGAATATTATCCAGCGTCAAAAGGCTATCCTTGACGGCATTAATGAAGCCTTACTTTCACTAGACACTTGTCTCAGACGTCATAATCAAAATTATGACTATAGATATCAAGAATTCCTTAAAAGGAGAAGGACCAATAGGTCTAATAATAATTCCGCACCCAGTTGTAGCTATGCTCCATAACTGGAAAAAGAAGCTGTCGAAATGGTAGGCCCAAAAATATAAACCGGCCCAAAAACCTTACAAAAAGGCCCAAAGACCATTCTAAGGTCAAAGCCCAATTGCTAAATGCTCTATCAAACACCCAAAGAGCATTAGAATTTCGGCTAGAGAACGAAAGAGCATTAGAATTTCGGCTAGAGAACGAAGTAAAAACACTTCTACAAGCCCATTTCGATGACAACCCGTTGAAGTATTGGGACAAGGATAAGTCTTATGCAGACATCCAACTCAAAGAGGCCAACTCAATTGTACGAGTTAAGCCCATGAGATATAGTCAGGCAGATGAACTCGGGTTCAAAGTCCAACTCAAAGAACTCGAAGAAAAGCAATTAGCTTTCAAAAGCACTGAGGATAACAAAAGTCCTCATAGTAGTCCAGCATTCATGGTAAACAACCACTCTGAACAAAAGAGAGGTAAGCCAAGAATGGTGATTGACTACAAAAAGTTAAACGAATTAACCGTCTTTGATGGTTATTTCCTTCCTAATAAGGAACTTCTTATCAACAAAACCCTTAACAAAAAGTGGTTTTTCAAATTTGATTGCAAATCGGGATTTTATCAGATTAAACTAAAAGAATCTGCCAAGCCCTTAACTGCATTCAGCACACCTCAGGGGCAATACATTTGGAATGTAATGCCTATGGGACTAAAAAACGCCCCACAAATCTTTCAAAGAAGAATGGATAATATCTTCAATAAATATTCAGACTTTTGTCTAGTTTATGTTGATGATATCTTGATCTTTTCTTCTAATATTGCAGATCATGCAACTCATCTCATGAAATTCATTGAGAAAAGCCGTAATCACGGGTTAATACTATCAGCTAAAAAAGCTGAGATTGCAAAAGAACAAATCGAGTTTTTATGTCTAAAGATCGACCATAAGGGTATAGAAATGCAACCCCACATATGTGAAAAAGTTGCCAATTTCCCTGATAAACTCTGCGACCGAAAACAGGTTGAACGTTTTTTAGGATGTATCAATTATGTCAGTGACTTTGTGCCTAACCTAGCATGGCTAAGAGGTCCACTCCAAGATCTTCTTAAGAAAAGATTAAATTTACAATGGCAAGACTACCACACCCATCTTGTCCAACAACTCAAGAAGATGTGTAGTCAATTACCTAGATTGGCCATCCCTGAACCAGGTGATCAACTAATAGTTGAAACAGATGCCTCAGGCCTTTACTGGGGAGGAGTCCTTAAAGCCAGAAAGGCTGATGACAAAGAACATGTTTGCAGGTATGCTAACAGATGTTTTAAGCCAGCTGAGATTAATTATCACAGCAATGAAAAGGAATTACTCGCCTTAAAACGAAGTTTTGCTAAATTCCATTTCTTTATTTTACCTGTAAAGTTCTTAGTCAGAACCGATAACACTAATGTGAAAGCTTACATTTTTAATAAGCTCCCCTGTACCCCTGAGTACAAGAGACGCCATAGATGGCAACAATATTTTCAGGAATATCAATTCGATATTGAACATATAAAAGGTAAGAATAACCGTCTTGCTGATTTTCTTAGCAGGGAAGCCAATGGTTGAAGAACAGACATCTTCAGCAGACGCCAGATCCTTATTGGAAATGGCCATCCAGGAATTATGTGTCGCTCATGAACGAATGACATAGATCCAGACGGAAATTGAAGAGGAAATTAATCCTCGCATCATCCAGGCCTTATCCAGCCTCGATGAAGTAATGGCGTTACAAGCCATTGACTTATCTGATGAAATACATCTGGCCTTTCTTGGAGCATGTAAACGTGCCGAGAGAGGAAAAGGACTCGTGTCCGATAATCTCCAAGAAGGAGAGGGACTTTTGTCCACACAAGAACTCCTTAAGCCTACTTTCAAAACGAAAGGAAAGGTTCAAGAATGTTCTACCTCCTCAGAAACATAGAAAGAAAATGACTTCACAGTCATCATGCCTAAGGCACAAAGGCCTATATTAAATCAGGCTATATCCATGGAACAATCCGTTTCATATTCAAAATGGGTTTATACAGCCCAGAGCACTAACAGTCAAGTAATTGACACTTCTGGAATATATCCCAGAATTCATTTTCTTGCAGGAAGTCCTGCAGACGACGTTAGCAAGGCAGTAATGTTCGGTTTCTGTGCTAGCGTTACATGCAGCCCCGGAAACAGAGAAATTCTAGGACTACATAAGTCCATAATCGAAGCAGTCAAGAAGTTTCGAAAAAGCTCCAAATCAGATTGGGTAGTATTAAAAATACTATCTGCCAGCCCAGAGGTTCTACCCACTCCAGCTCCAGGATGGTTAATCGTTCACCTCTGCACTCCAAACAGAGCCAATTTGAAGTTCAAAAAGAACAAAGTTCTCGAACAACCAGAAGTTCACGAAGAATGGATCTGTCCCCGCAGAGCCATGGGTTTCACTGTAATTTTTAACAAGTTACAAGCCCTTCGAGAATCTAACAAAGGATTTATGTACAATGCACCCAGCAACATCTATATCTATGCTGAAGGGAATTGTAGCCCAAGGTATGATGCCCTTAACAAGATTAGTTCAGGGATAAGCCTTATCTACAGCTGTCGTATACCAGGCAGTCATTCTACACGTAGTTATCTCTGTGGATTCCTTCATCAAGAAAGAACAACAGGATGCTGCATTTGTCCGTTAAGGATTGGTTAAAGGAAGCGTGTTGGACCCAGTAAAAGGGACAGCCACTATCTGCTAAAGAAAAAGGCAGAAAAAGCAAAGATTCCCAAAAGGACGATTATAATGGTTGCCAGCTAAGAAAAGCAAACGCACTAAGCAAAAGCAAAAGGCAAGCAACGCATGCTGTACGAAAAGCAAACACACTAAGCAAAAGCAAAAAGCAAGCAACGCATGCTGTACGAAAAGCAGCTATTGTCTACAGTAAAAGTAGATTCTCTATTTATTTTACTTTTGCTAATTGTACTATTGTCGGTTCAGCTCTTCTATATAAAGGAGTTCAGGAGATCAAAAAAAAAAGAGAGAGAGCATCTCTATCTAAAGTTTCTAGAGAGAGAATAAAAGTCGAGTAACTACTCCTTTAGGGAGTAGAGTATGTAAATAAAATTAGTGTATAATTATTAGTATTATCAATAAAAGTAGTTTTTATACATCTTGGAGTACAACATTGTTCAGTTTGAGAAGAGGGTCTGGAGTACCTTTGGAATAGCCAGAGAAGTAGCCAATAGACAGGTGGTCGCCGGCGAAAGAGGCAGAGGTCCAGCAAGGTATTGACCTTATCTCTAACCAACTATGTTCTATGTCAAGATGCATTTCTACTACTTAGTTTGATAAGGCTAATAATTATCATTAATTTGTTTATATGCTTGAAACCTACTTTAGTTACCATGAACCCTTTCAGCCCTGAACAACTGCACGCCAAAGCTATAGTAAAAAATGCTTTAGAAAGATGCCTTCTAGAGAAGGAAAACAGTGAATTTATTATTCAGGTCAAAGAGACCTTGATTAACATCAGCAGACGAGGACTAGAACGATTAGGTAATGACTTTTTCGATAATCCTCTAGTACTCGCTAATGGCGAGATAATTATTCCAAGCCCAAGGAGTATCCTTGAAAATGATAATCTTTATCATATGAATATTATCCAGCGTCAAAAGGCTATCCTTGACGGCATTAATGAAGCCTTACTTTCTTTAGACACTTGTCTTAGACGTCATAACCAAAATTATGACTATAGATATCAAGAGTTTCTTAAAAGAAGAAGGACCAATAGGTCTAAAAATAATTTCGCACCCAGTTGTAGCTATGCTCAATAACTGGAAAAAGAAGCTGTCGAAATGGTATCAGAGCCATTCTTCATGTCTCAGACCCAGAGACCAAACAAATTGTCTTAAAACTAAAGATAAAAGATGGATTCATATCTGTCAACAGGCTGAACTTGCCAATAATCAATGGCATGTACAACCTGACCTAGCAAGCCCTGCTAGAGATTCCTTATCAGGATTAAGTGATGGATAAAGCTGGTAGCAGTTCATCAACTCCATATAAGGAATTATGGAAGTCCAACTTACAAGGACAAACAATAGATACTAAGTTAAATAGTATCTATGAGGGATTAGGAGAAATCCAGAAATTAATTCTGCATACTCCTAAATCAGAATCTGAACCTCAAATCGTTCGCAGAAGAGTTAGATTTAACCCTTCTATCGACCCTACCAAACCAGGGTATCCTTCAATTTCGAACATGGTTCGAACGTTTATTTCCTTAGAAGAATTAGAGCAAGAATATGCCCAAGCTAATTCGGATGAGGAAGACGAGATCTTAGATAAGATCAATGAACTCCAACTACAATGTAATATGGAGGCTACAGGTGAAGCGTCAACAAGTCACCCTATGATAGTACCAGACTCAACGCAGTCTAGTGGTCAAAGTGGTCCAAGTGGTCCAGAGGTAAGACCCGAGAGTCAGACTAATCTTGATAGTCACATAGGAAGTGATGACGAAGAGGAAGCACAACGCTATCGATATCGTCACCCTTCGTCTAGACAAAGACGAGTGGGAAGACCTCATCTATTCCCTCACCCAGGCCATGCTTACCCTTTGAGTAATGCAGGCGCTACCTTAAACATTGACTGTGTTACAAATACAGACGAAGTTATCAAGGAATGGGTAAAAGCCTTACTCATTTATTCTGGTGTCACTAGAACAGATGGTGATGAATTAAAGATTTTCATCCCTTTAACTTTAAGTGGGAAAGTATCCGACTGGTTTACTGCCTTACCTGAAGAAACCAAGGTAAGATATTTAGGTGGAACAACCACTAATGACAATAAAACAATCATTAATACGATTGAGAACGAAATCGAAGAGAATTTTTGGGAGAAGATTATTCTCAGTATCGTTTAAGAGAAAAACGATTAAAGAGGCAAAAATACCTCACGATGCTTTATAATTTACAGATATGCGACATCAATTATTTTGATGCCTATGTTTGTGAATTTGAAAAGTACTATTACAAGGCTGAAATATCTTCAACAGCCTCTAATTCGTTAAATTTCCATAACGATATGTTTTTTACTAAATTACCATTCCCATGGAGTGATTTAATATTTAGTAAATGGAAGGCCGCAGAACGACCTCAAAGAACTGACACATTAGGTGCCAGAATTGAGTTTGCTAGAGTAACACTAGCAGATGAATGTGAAAAAGCCTATAAAAGAAAAAGGCTTCAAAAGGATCAAAAGAAGCTGAAATGTAAAGATCAGCTCTATTATCCTAGCAAGTTTGGTTGTCAATTAGACAAATCTACTAAACAGAAAAAGAAGTTTAAGGCCAAAAAGAAACTTGGTAAACGTGTCAAGAAGCACCCTAAACCTTTCAAGAAGAAAAGAAAATTCTTTAAAAAGAAACAAAAAAGAAAAGAAGACAAGAGTTCTTCTAAACAAATCCAAAAACAGGATTGCAAATGTTGGAACTGCAATGAAAAGGGACATTATGCAAATGAATGCCCCAAGAAAATTAACTTTGCAGGGGTTTGCTCTAATGAGTTATTTGAGCAATTTGCAGGCTACGAAGAAGTAGCATTTTCAGACATAACGTCTGAAGACGAGATTCTCGTCTTAACATATTTATCCAGCAGCTCAGACGATGAGTCAGACTGAAGAGCATTCACAACAAGAGGAAGGTGAATCCTCAGGTACGTATTCAAATAAGATACTTTTCGATAAAAAGAAGTATCAAAAGATTTTATCTAAAAACCTCAAGATAAATGAGCACGAAGGTTTTAAACGAACCTTATTACACATTTTCCGTAGAAAGAATATTTAGTACTTTGGTACTAATATTCAGGAAATCCCTATTAGCAGCAATATAGCTGAAGGACAAGTAGAATTGCCCTTAGTAACCATCGAATAGATTAGACAAAAAATCAGGAAAATCCCTGAAAAGGACCGAACCAAGATCGGTTATATTCATTTTGGTGCAGTGAGAATTCATTTGAAAGCCCCCTTTCAAAAGGGATTAGACACCCCTATAATTCTTACATTAATGCATAATCGCATTGCAAATCGATCAGAAGCCATAATAGGCATTCTGAAGGGAAACTTGGTTTACCAAAACCTTAGTTTCACCACTTACCCAGGGTATAGCATACCCATTAGAGACTTAGACACTAACCGTGCCCTAAATCTCTGTTATCACTTTCAAAGGTCAGACTTATTAGAAAGTCTACACCATTCACCATTTACCATCTATACCATGGTAAGTTACATGCTAAGTAACACTCATATTATTGATCAATTTCTCCAAAAAGACGAAATTGAGTTAGACGATATCTTTTCTGATATCTGTGAAATCCAGGAGATTTCTAGACCTAAGTTGCAGCCAATCAACGAGTGGCAAATTGATATTAAACAGAAACCACTGTTTAATAGATGTAATAGTATGCAAGGTAGATACTCCGTAGACGGTAGTATTCTACGAAGCTACCCCCTTGAGCGATTGCCAAATCCAAAATTGGCTAATTCCCAAATTGTGAGTAAGATTTACATCACGCAGTGGAAAGACGGATTAATTTGGATTAATCCAGCCATTCAGCATAACTACGCTGGTCCTGAGATTTATTCTCAAATGCAAGAACATAAACTAACTTATGTTCCTGTACTCTTTGAATCCGTTGAATGGATTATTCATCTGGAAAATCAAGCTTTCAACACTAAAGCTGATTTGCTCCTAGGAATGCGTTTCTTATCAGAAACCATTTATTCCATAACTGAGCATTTTATGACCCTTAAGCTCAATGGTATAATTGTTCATGCCAGTAAAGTTCATGAATAAAGTGCCATATATTAAGGTACAATTAGTTTACAGGTTTCATCAACCTGAATGGTTTCACGCCATGATAGACACAGGATCAGATGTCACAATGGCATCCGCCAATTCTTATCCAGAACGATACTGGAAAGATTTGCATAAACCCCTACAGGTGGTTGTAGCATCTGGACAGGTTACTAAACTCACCAAAGCCGTTTTTTGTCAGTTTATAGCTATCCAAGATAGCACAGAAAACCAGTTCAAGGTATTACCACTACCTACTGTAGTAATACAAGCACCTAAAGATGCTACCTATAACCTCCTCTTAGGAGTTGACTTTCTTAATAGATTCAAGGGATATAGCTGTGACCACTCACACATTAGTTTCCTCACCCCATGTGGACATTGGATTAAGTCCCAGCTTATAGCCCATCCTCAGTATCGAGGAACTATCTCATTTCAACCACGCAGCCAGCATGGGGGAGAGCCTAGGCCCAAAAATATAAACCGGCCCAAAAACCTTACAAAAAAGCCCAAAGACCATTCTAGGGTCAAAGCCCAATTGCTAAATGCTCTATCAAACCCCCAAAGAGCATTAGAATTTCGGCTAGAGAACGAAGTAAAAACACTTCTACAAGCCCATTTCGATGACAACCCATTGAAGTATTGGGACAAGGATAAGTCTTATGCAGACATCCAACTCAAAGAGGCCAACTCAATTGTACGAGTTAAGCCCATGAGATATAGTCAGGCAGACGAACTCGAGTTTAAAGTCCAACTCAAAGAACTCGAAGATAAGCAATTAGCTTTCAAAAGCACTGAGGATAACAAAAGTCCTCATAGTAGTCCAGCATTCATGGTAAACAACCACTCTGAACAAAGGAGAGGTAAGCCAAGAATGGTGATTAACTACAAAAGGCTAAACGAATTAACCGTCTTTGATGGTTATTTCATTCCTAATAAGGAATTGCTTATCAACAAAACCCTTAACAAAAAGTGGTTTTCCAAATTTGATTGCAAATCAGGATTTTATCAGATTAAACTAAAAGAATCTACTAAGCCCTTAACTGCGTTCAGCACACCTCAGGGGCAATACATTTGGAATGTAATGCCTATGGGACTAAAAAATGCCCCACAGATCTTTCAAAGAAGAATGGATAATATCTTCAATGAATATTCAGACTTTTGTCTAGTTTATGTTGATGATATCTTGACCTTCTCTTCTAATACTGCAGATCATGCAACTCATCTCATGAAATTCATTGAGAAAAGCCGTAATCACGGGTTAATACTATCAGCTAAAAAAGCTGAGATTGCAAAAGAACAAATCAAGTTTTTAGGTCTAAAAATCGACCATAAGGGTATAGAAATGCAACCCCACATATGTGAAAAAGTTGCCAACTTCCCTGATAAACTCTGCGACCGAAAACAGGTTGAACGTTTCTTAGGATGTATCAATTATGTCAGTGACTTTGTGCCTAACCTAGCATGGCTAAGAGGTCCACTCCAAGATCTTCTTAAGAAAAGATTAAATTTACAATGGCAAGACTACCACACCCATCTTGTCCAGCAACTCAAGAAGATGTGTAGTCAATTACCTAGATTGGCCATCCCTGAACCAGGTGATCAACTAATAGTTGAAACAGATGCCTCAGACCTTTACTGGGGAGGAGTTCTTAAAGCCAGAAAGGCTGATGACAAAGAACATGTTTGCAGGTATGCTAACGGATGTTTTAAGCCAGCTAAGATTAATGATCACAGCAATGAAAAGGAATTACTCGCCTTAAAACGGAGTTTTGCTAAATTCCATTTCTTTATTTTACCTGTAAAGTTCTTAGTCAGAACAGATAACACTAATGTGAAAGCTTACATTTTTAATAAGCTCTCCTGTACCCCTGAGTACAAGAGACGCCATAGATGGCAACAATATTTTCAGGAATATCAATTCGATATTGAACATATAAAAGGTAAGAATAACCATCTTGCTGATTTTCTTAGCAGGGAAGCCAATGGTTGAAGAAGAGACATCTTTAGCAGACGCCAGATCCTTATTGGAAATGGCCATCCATGAATTATGTGTCGCTCATGAACGAATGACACAAATCCAGAAGGAAATTGAAGAGGAAATTAATCCTCGTATCATCCGGGCCTTATCCAGCGTCGATGAAGTAATGGCGTTACAAGCCATTGACTTATCTGATGAAATACATCAGGCCTTTCTTGGAGCATGTAAACGTGCCCAAAAAGGAAAAGGACTCATGTCCGATAATCTCCAAGAAGGAGAGGGACTTTTGTCCACACAAGAAATCCCTAAGCCTACTTTCAAAACGAAAGGAAAGGTTCAGGAATGTTCTACCTTCTCAGAAACAGAGGAAGAAAATGACTTCACAGTCATCATGCCTAAGGCACAAAGGCCTATATTGAATCAGGCTATATCCATGGAACAATACGTTTCATATTCAAAATGAGTTTATACAGCCCAGAGCACTAACAGTCAAATGATTGACACTTCTGGAATTTATCCCAGAATTCATTTTCTTGCAGGAAGTCCTACAGACGACGTTAGCAAGGCATTAATGTTCGGTTTCTGTGCTAGCATTACATGCAGCCCCGGAAACAGAGAAATTCTAGGACTACATAAGTCCATAATCGAAGCAGTCAAGAAGTTTCGAAAAAGCTCCAAATCTGATTGGGTAGTATTAAAAATACTATCTGCCAGCCCAGAGGTTCTACCCACTCCAGCTCCAGGATGGTTAATCGTTCAACTCTGCACTCCAAACAGAGCCAACTTGAAGTTCAAAAAGAACAAAGTTCTCGAACAACCAGAAGTTCACGAAGAATGGATCTGTCACCGCAGAGCCATGGGTTTCACTGTAATTTTTAACAAGTTACAAGCCCTTCGAGAATCTAACAAAGGATTTATGTACAATTCACCCAGCAACATCTACATCTATGCTGAAGGAAATTGTAGCCCAAGGTATGATGCCCTTAACAAGATTAGGGATAAGCCTTATCTACAGCTGTCGTATACCAGGCAGTCATTCTACACGTAGTTATCTCTGTGGATTCCTTCATCAAGAAAGAACAACAGGATGCTGCATTTGTCCGTTAAGGATTGGATAAAGGAAGCGTGTTGGACCCAGTAAAAAGGACAGCCACTATCTGCTAAAGACAAAGGCAGGACAGCCACTATCTGCTAAAGAAAAAGGCAGACGCTGCAGAAAAAAAGCAAAGATTCCTAAAGGACAATCATGATGGTTGCCAGCTAAGAAAGGCAAACGCACTAAGCAAAAGCAAAAGGCAAACAACGCATGCTGTACGAAAAGCAAATGCACTAAGCAAAAGCAAAAAGCAAGCAACGCGTTTTCAAAAGATGTTGTACGAAAAGCAGCTATTGTCTACAGTAAAAGTAGATTCTCTATTTATTTTACTTTTGCTAATTGTACTATTGTCGGTTCAGCTCTTCTATATAAAGGAGCAACCCCCCATTTGTATAGGTATCGAAAAAAGGGAGAGAGCATCTCTATCTAAAATTTCTAGAGAGAGGATGAGGGTCGAGTAACTACTCCTTTAGGGAGTAGAGTATGTAAACAAAATTAGTGTATAATTATTAGTATTATCAATAAAAGTAGTTTTTATACATCCTGGTGTACAATATTATTTGGTTTGAGAAGAGGGTCTGGAGTACCTTTGGAATAGCCAGAGAAGTAGCCAAAAAGACAGGTGGTCGCCGGCGAAAGAGGCTGAGGTCCAGCAAGGTATTGACCTTATCTCTAACTAATTATGTTCTAGGTCAAGATGCATATCTACTACTTAGTTTGATAAGGCTAATAATTATCATTAATTTGTTTATATGCTTGAAACCTATTTTAGTTAAGATGAACCCCTTTAGCCCTGAACAACTACACGCCAAAGCTATAGTTAAAAATGCTTTAGAACGATGCCTTCTAGAGAAGGAAAACAGTGAGTTTATTATTCAGGTCAAAGAGACCTTGATTAACATTAGCAGAAGAGGACTAGAACGATTAGGTAATGACTTTTTTGATAATCCTCTAGTACTCGCTGATGGCGAGATAATTATTCCAAGCCCAAGGAGTATCCTTGAAAATGATAATCTTTATCATCTTAATGTTATCCACCGCCAAAAGGCTATTCTTGACGGCATCAACGAGGCCTTGCTTTCTTTAGACACTTGTCTTAGACGTCATAACCAAAATTATGACTATAGATATCAAGAGTTTCTTAAAAGAAGAAGGACCAAGAGGTCTAAAAATAATTCCGCACCCAGTTGTAGCTATGCTCAATAACTGGAAAAAGAAGCTGTCGAAATAATTCCGCACCCATTTCGACAGCTTCTTTTTCCAGTTATTGAGCATAGCTACAACTGGGTGCGGAATTATTTTTAGACCTATTGGTCCTTCTCCTTTTAAGGAACTCTTGATATCTATAGTCATAATTTTGATTATGACGTCCGAGACAAGTGTCTAATGAAAGTAAGGCTTCATTAATGCCCTCAAGAATAGCCTTTTGGCGTTGGATAACATTAAGATGATAAAGATTATCATTTTCAAGAATACTCCTTGGGCTAGGAATAATTATCTCGCCATCAGCGAGTACTAGAGGATTATCGAAAAAGTCATTACCTAATCGTTCTAGTCCTCTTCTACTAATGTTAATCAAGGTCTCTTTGACCTGAATAATAAACTCACTGTTTTCCTTCTCTAGAAGGCATCGTTATAAAGCGTTTTTAACTATAGCTTTGGCGTGCAGTTGTTCTGGGCTAAAAGGGTTCATCTTAACTAAAATAGGTTTCAAGCATATAAACAAATTAATGATAATTATTAGCCTTATCAAACTAAGTAGTAGAAATGCATCTTGACATAGAACATAATTGGTTAGAGATAAGGTCAATACCTTGCTGGACCTCAGCCTCTTTCGCCGGCGACCACCTGTCTTTTGGCTACTTCTCTGGCTATTCCAAAGGTACTCCAGACCCTCTTCTCAAACTGAATAATGTTGTACTCCAAGATGTATAAAAACTACTTTTATTGATAATACTAATAATTATACACTAACTTTGTTTACATACTCTACTCCCTAAAGGAGTAGTTACTTAGCTTTCATTCTCTCTCTAAGGATAAGAGTTTCTCTCCCTTCATTCGATGATCTCTACAAATGGGGGGTTGCTCCTTTATATAGAAGAGCTGAACCGACAATAGTACAATTTGCAAAAGTAAAATAAATAGAGAATCTACTTTTACTGTAGACAATAGCTGCTTTTCGTACAGCATGCGTTGCTTGCTTTTTGCTTTTGCTGAGTGCGTTTGCTTTTCGTACAGCATCTTTTGAAAACGCGTTGCTTGCTTTTCTTAGTGCGTTTGCTTTAGCTGGCAACCATTATGATTGTCTTTTGGGAATCTTTGCTTTTTCTGCAGCGTCTGCCTTTTCCTGTGGCAGATAGTGGCTGTCCTTTTTACTGGGTCCAACACGCTTCCTTTAACCAATCCTTAATGGACAAATGCAGCATCCTTTTGTTCTTTCTTGATGAAGGAATCCACAGAGATAACTACGTGTAGAATGACTGCCTGGTATACGACAGCTGTAGATAAGGCTTATCCCTGAACTAATCTTGTTAAGGGCATCATACCTTGGACTACAATTTCCTTCAGCATAGATGTAGATGTTGCTGGGTGAATTGTACATAAATCCTTTGTTAGATTCTCGAAGGGCTTGTAACTTGTTAAAAATTACAGTGAAACCCATGGCTCTGCGGTGACAGATCCATTCTTCGTGAACTTCTGGTTGTTCGAGAACTTTGTTCTTTTTGAACTTCAAATTGGCTCTGTTTGGAGTGCAGAGTTGAACGATTAACCATCCTGGAGCTGGAGTGGGTAGAACCTCTGGGCTGGCAGATAGTATTTTTAATACTACCCAATCTGATTTGGAGCTTTTTCGAAACTTCTTGACTGCTTCGATTATGGACTTATGTAGTCCTAAAATTTCTCTGTTTCCGGGGCTGCATGTAACGCTAGCACAGAAACCGAACATTACTGCTTTGCTAACGTCGTCTGCAGGACTTCCTGCAAGAAAATGAATTCTGGGATATATTCCAGAAGTGTCAATTACTTGACTGTTAGTGCTCTGGGCTGTATAAACCCATTTTGAATATGAAACGTATTGTTCCATGGATATAGCCTGATTTAATATAGGCCTTTGTGCCTTAGGCATGATGACTGTGAAGTCATTTTCTTCCTCTGTTTCTGAGGAGGTAGAACATTCTTGAACCTTTCCTTTCGTTTTGAAAGTAGGCTTAAGGAGTTCTTGTGTGGACAAAAGTCCCTCTCCTTCTTGGAGATTATCGGACACGAGTCCTTTTCCTCTCTGGGCACGTTTACATGCTCCAAGAAAGGCCTGATGTATTTCATCAGATAAGTCAATGGCTTGTAACGCCATTACTTCATCGAGGCTGGATAAGGCCTGGATGATGCGAGGATTAATTTCCTCTTCAATTTCCGTCTGGATCTGTGTCATTCGTTCATGAGCGACACATAATTCCTGGATGGCCATTTCCAATAAGGATCTGGCGTCTGCTGAAGATGTCTCTTCTTCAACCATTGGCTTCCCTGCTAAGAAAATCAGCAAGATAGTTATTCTTACCTTTTATATGTTCAATATCGAATTGATATTCCTGAAAATATTGTTGCCATCTATGGCGTCTCTTGTACTCAGGGGTACAGGGGAGCTTATTAAAAATGTAAGCTTTCACATTAGTGTTATCAGTTCTGACTAAGAACTTTACAGGTAAAATAAAGAAGTGGAATTTAGCAAAACTCCGTTTTAAGGCGAGTAATTCCTTTTCATTGCTGTGATAATTAATCTCAGCTGGCTTAAAACATCCGTTAGCATACCTGCAAACATGTTCTTTGTCATCAGCCTTTCTGGCTTTAAGGACTCCTCCCCAGTAAAGGTCTGAGGCATCTGTTTCAACTATTAGTTGATCACCTGGTTCAGGGATGGCCAATCTAGGTAATTGACTACACATCTTCTTGAGTTGTTGGACAAGATGGGTGTGGTAGTCTTGCCATTGTAAATTTAATCTTTTCTTAAGAAGATCTTGAAGTGGACCTCTTAACCATGCTAGGTTAGGCACAAAGTCACTGACGTAATTGATACATCCTAAGAAACGTTCAACCTGTTTTCGGTCGCAGAGTTTATCAGGGAAATTGGCAACTTTTTCACATATGTGGGGTTGCATTTCTATACCCTTATGGTCGATCTTTAGACCTAAAAACTCGATTTGTTCTTTTGCAATCTCAGCTTTTTTAGCTGATAGTATTAATCCGTGATTACGGCTTTTCTCAATGAATTTCATGAGATGAGTTGCATGATCTGCAATATTAGAAGAAAAGATCAAGATATCATCAACATAAACTAGACAAAAGTCTGAATATTCATTGAAGATATTATCCATTCTCCTTTGGAAGATCTGTGGGGCGTTTTTTAGTCCCATAGGCATTACATTCCAAATGTATTGCCCCTGAGGTGTGCTGAATGCAGTTAAGGGCTTAGCAGATTCTTTTAGTTTGATCTGATAAAATCCTGACTTGCAGTCAAATTTGGAAAACCACTTTTTGTTAAGGGTTTTGTTGATAAGCAATTCCTTATTAGGAAGGAAATAACCATCAAAGACGGTTAATTCGTTTAGCCTTTTGTAGTTAATCACCATTCTTGGCTTACCTCTCTTTTGTTCAGAGTGGTTGTTTACCATGAATGCTGGACTACTATGAGGACTTTTGTTATCCTCAGTGCTTTTGAAAGCTAATTGCTTATCTTCGAGTTCTTTGAGTTGGACTTTGAACTCGAGTTCATCTGCCTGACTATATCTCATGGGCTTAACTCGTACAATTGAGTTGGCCTCTTTGAGTTGGATGTCTGCATAAGACTTATCCTTGTCCCAATATTTCAATGGGTTGTCATCGAAATGGGCTTGTAGAAGTGTTTTTACTTCGTTTTCTAGCCGAAATTCTAATGCTCTTTGGGTGTTTGATAGAGCATTTAGCAATTGGGCTTTGACCTTAGAATGGTCTTTGGGCCTTTTTGTAAGGTTTTTGGGCCGGTTTATATTTTTGGGCCTAGGCTCTCCACCATGCTGGCTGCGTGGTTGAAATGAGATAGTTCCTCGATACTGAGGATGGGCTATGAGCTGGGACCTAATCCAATGTCCACATGGGGTAAGGAAACTAATGTGTGAGTGGTCACAGCTATATTCCTTGACATCTATTAGAAAGTCACTCCTAAGCGGAGGTTATAGGTAGATCTTTAGGTCTTGTATTACTACAGTAAGGTATGGTAATACCATTCGAATGGTTTCTGTGCTATCTTGGATAGCTATAAACTGACCAAAAACGCTTTGTGATTTTAGTAACCTGTCCAATGGCTACAACATTTGCATCAAAGCTTTTAAAACTAAAGCTGATTTGCTCCTAGGGATGCGTTTCCTATCAGAAACCATTTATTCCATAACTGAGCATTTTATGACCATTAAGCTCAGTGGTATAATTGTTCATGCCAGTAAAGTCCATGAATAAGGTACCATATATTAAGGTACAATTAGTTTACAGGTTTCATCAACCTGAATGGTTTCATGTCATGATAGACACCGGATCAGATGTCACAATGACATCCGCCAATTCTTATCCAGAACGATACTGGAAAGACTTGCATAAACCCCTACAGGTGGTTGTAGCATCTGGACAAGTTACTAAACTTACCAAAGCCGTCTTTGGTCAATTTATAGCTATCCATGACAGCACAGAGGACCAATACAAGGTTCTACCACTACCCACCGTAGTAATACAAGCACCTAAAGATGCTACCTACAATCTCCTCTTAGGAGTAGATTTCCTTAACAGATTTAAGGAATATAGTTGTGATCACTCACAAATTCGCTTTCTTACCCCATGTGGGCATTGGATTAATTCTAAGCTTATAGCCCAACCTCAATACCGAGGAACGATCTCATTTCACCCACGCAGCCAGCATGGTGGAGAGACTAGGCCCAAATATATAAATCGGCCCAAAAATATTACAAAAAGGCCCAAAGACCATTCTAAGGTCAAAACCCAATTGCTAAATGCTCTATCAAACACCCAAAGAGCATTAGAATTTCGGTTTGAAAATGAAGTAAAAACACTTCTGCAGGCCCATTTCGATGATAACCCATTAAAATATTGGGATAAGGATAAGTCTTACGCAGACATCCAGCTCAAAGAGGCAAACTCAATTGTAAGAGTTAAGCCTATGCGATATAGTCAAGCAGACGAACTCGAGTTCAAAGCCCAACTCAAAGAACTCGAAGATAAGCAATTAGCTTTCAAAAGCACTGAGGACAATAAAAGCCCTCATAGTAGTCCAGCATTCATGGTAAACAACTACTCTGAACAAAAGAGAGGTAAGCCAAGAATGGTGATTAACTACAAAAGGTTAAACGAATTAACCGTCTTTGATGGTTATTTTCTTCCTAATAAGGAATTGCTTATCAACAAAACCCTTAACAAAAAGTGGTTTTCTAAGTTTGATTGCAAATTGGGATTTTATCAGATTAAACTAAAAGAATCTGCTAAGCCCCTAACTGCATTCAGCACACCTCAAGGGCAATACATTTGGAATGTAATGCCTATGGGACTAAAAAACGCCCCACAAATCTTTCAAAGAAGAATGGATAATATCTTCAATGAATATTCAGACTTTTGTCTTGTTTATGTTGATGATATCTTGATCTTTTCTTCTAATATTGCAGATCATGCAACTCATCTCATGAAATTCATTGAGAAAAGCCGTAATCACGGATTAATACTATCAGCTAAAAAAGCTGAGATTGCAAAAGAACAAATCGAGTTTTTAGGTCTAAAGATCGACCATAAGGGTATAGAAATGCAACCCCACATATGTGAAAAAGTTGCTAATTTCCCTGATAAACTCTGCGACCGAAAACAGGTTGAACGTTTCCTAGGATGTATCAATTACGTCAGTGACTTTGTGCCTAACCTAGCATGGCTAAGAGGTCCACTTCAAGACCTTCTTAAGAAAAGATTAAATTTACAATGGCAAGACTACCACACCCATCTTGTCCAACAACTCAAGAAGATGTGTAGTCAATTACCTAGATTGGCAATCCCTGAACCAGGTGATCAACTAATAGTTGAAACAGATGCCTCAGACCTTTACTGGGGAGGAGTCCTTAAAGCTAGAAAGGCTGATGACAAAGAACATGTTTGCAGGTATGCTAACGGATGTTTTAAGCCAGCTGAGACTAATTATCACAGCAATGAAAAGGAATTACTCGCCTTAAAACGGAGGTTTGCTAAATTCCATTTCTTTATTTTACCTGTAAAGTTCTTAGTCAGAACAGATAACACTAATGTGAAAGCTTACATTTTTAATAAGCTCCCCTGTACCCCTGAGTACAAGAGACGCCATAGATGGCACAATATTTTCAGGAATATCAATTCGATATTGAACATATAAAAGGTAAGAATAACCATCTTGCTGATTTTCTTAGCAGGGAAGCCAATGGTTGAAAAACAGACATCTTCAGCAGACGCCAGATCCTTATTGGAAATGGCCATCCAGGAATTATGTGTCGCTCATGAACGAATGACACAGATCCAGACGGAAATTGAAGAGGAAATTAATCCTCGCATCATCCAGGCCTTATCCAGCCTCGATGAAGTAATGGCGTTACAAGCCATTGACTTATCTGATGAAATACATCAGGCCTTTCTTGGAGCATGTAAACGTGCCCAGAGAGGAAAAGGACTCGTGTCCGATAGTCTCCAAGAAGGAGAGGGACTTTTGTCCACACAAGAACTCCTTAAGCCTACTTTCAAAACGAAAGGAAAGGTTCAAGAATGTTCTACCTCCTCAGAAACAGAGGAAGAAAATGACTTCACAGTCATCATGCCTAAGGCATAAAGGCCTATATTAAATCAGGCTATATCCATGGAACAATACGTTTCATATTCAAAATGGGTTTATACAGCCCAGAGCACTAACAGTCAAGTAATTGACACTTCTGGAATATATCCCAGAATTCATTTTCTTGCAGGAAGTCTTGCAGACGACGTTAGCAAGGCAGTAATGTTCGGTTTCTGTGCTAGCATTACATGCAGCCCAGGAAACAGAGAAATTCTAGGGCTACATAAGTCCATAATCGAAGCAGTCAAGAAGTTTCGAAAAAGCTCCAAATCTGATTGGGTAGTATTAAAAATACTATCTGCCAGCCCAGAGGTTCTACCCCCTCCAGCTCCAGGGTGGTTAATCGTTCAACTCTGCACTCCAAACAGAGCCAATTTGAAGTTCAAAAAGAACAAAGTTCTCGAACAACCAGAAGTTCACGAAGAATGGATCTGTCACCGCAGAGCCATGGGTTTCACTGTAATTTTTAACAAGTTACAAGCCCTTCGAGGATCTAACAAAGGATTTATGTACAATTCACCCAGCAACATCTACATTTATGCTGAAGGAAATTGTAGTCCAAGGTATGATGCCCTTAACAAGATTAGTTCAGGGATAAGCCTCATCTACAGCTGTCGTATACCAGGCAGTCATTCTACACGTAGTTATCTCTGTGGATTCCTTCATCAAGAAAGAACAAAAGGATGCTGCATTTGTCCGTTAAGGATTGGTTAAAGGAAGCGTGTTGGACCCAGTGAAAGGGACAGCCACTATCTGTTAAAGAAAAAGGCAGACGCTGCAGAAAAAGCAAAGATTCCCAAAGGACAATCATAATGGTTGCCAGCTAAGAAAAGCAAACGCACTAAGCAAAAGCAAAAAGCAAGCAACGCATGCTGTACGAAAAGCAGCTATTGTCTACAGTAAAAGTATATTCTCTATTTATTTTACTTTTGCTAATTGTACTATTGTCGGTTCAGCTCTTCTATATAAAGGAGCAACCCCCCATTTGTATAGGCATCAGGGGAAGGAGGAGATCGAAAGAAGAGAGAGAGCATCTCTATCTAAAGTTTCTAGAGAGAGGATGAGGGTTGAGTAACTACTCCTTTAGGGAATAGAGTATGTAAATAAAATTAGTGTATAATTATTAGTATTATCAATAAAAGTAGTTTTTATACATCTTGGAGTACAACATTATTCAGTTTGAGAAGAGGGTCTGGAGTACCTTTGGAATAGCCAGAGAAGTAGCCAATAGACAGGTGGTCGCCGGCGAAAGAGGCTGAGGTCCAGCGAGGTATTGATCTTGACTCTAACTAATCATGTTCTATCTCAAGATACATATTTACTACTTAGTTTGATAAGACTAATAATTGCCGTTAATCTGTTTACATGCTTGAAACCTATTTTAGTTATCATGAACCCCTTCAGCCCTGAACAGTTGTATGCTAAAGCTATAGTTAAAAACGCCTTAGAAAGGTGCCTTCTAGAGAAGGAAAACAGCGAGTTTATTATTCAGGTCAAAGAGACCTTGCTTAACATTAGCAGACGAGGACTTGAACGATTAAGTGATGACTTTTTCGATAATCCTCTAGTACTCGCTGATGGCGAGATAATCATTTCTAGTCCAAGGAGTATCTTAGAGCATGATAATCTTTATCATATCAATGCTATTCATCGCCAAAAGGCAATCCTTGAAGGTATCAATGAAGCCTTACTTTCATTAGACACTTGTCTTAGACGTCATAACCAAAATTATGACTATAGATATCAAGAGTTTCTTAAAAGAAGAAGGACCAAGAGGTCTAAAAATAATTCCGCACCCAGTTGTAGCTATGCTCAATCTTTTTCCAGTTATTGAGCATAGCTACAACTGGGTGCGGAATTATTTTTAGACCTCTTGGTCCTTCTTCTTTTAAGAAACTCTTGATATCTATAGTCATAATTTTGGTTATGACGTCTAAGACAAGTGTCTAAAGAAAGTAAGGCTTCATTAATGCCGTCAAGGATAGCCTTTTGACGCTGGATAATATTCATATGATAAAGATTATCATTTTCAAGGATACTCCTTGGGCTTGGAATAATTATCTCGCCATTAGCGAGCACTAGAGGATTATCGAAAAAGTCATTTCCTAATCTTTCTAGTCCTCGTCTGCTAATGTTAATCAAGGTCTCTTTGACCTGAATAATAAACTCACTGTTTTCCTTCTCTAGAAGGCATCGTTCTAAAGCATTTTTAACTATGGCTTTGGCGTGTAATTGTTCAGGGCTAAAAGGGTTCATCTTAACTAAAATAGGGTTCAAGCATATAAACAAATTAATGATAATTATTAGTCTTATCAAACTAAGTAGTAAATATGCATCTTGACATAGAACATAATTAGTTAGAGATAAGGTCAATACCTCGCTGGACCTCAGCCTCTTTCGCCGGCGACCACCTGTCTTTTGGCTACTTCTCTGGCTATTCCAAAGGTACTCCAGACCTCCTTCTCAAACCAAATAATGTTGTACACCAAGATGTATAAAAACTACTTTTATTGATAATGCTAATAATTATACACTAATTTTGTTTACATACTCTACTCCCTAAAGGAGTAGTTACTCGACCCTCATCCTCTCTCTAGAAATTTTAGATAGAGATGCTCTCTCTCTTTTTTCGATCCTATACAAATGGGGGGTTGCTCCTTTATATAGAAGAGCTAAACCGACAATAGTACAATTAGCAAAAGTAAAATAAATAGAGAATCTACTTTTACTGTAGACAATAGCTGCTTTTCGTACAGCATGCGTTGCTTGCCTTTTGCTTTTGCTGAGTGCGTTTGCTTTTCGTACAGCATCTTTTGAAAACGCGTTGCTTGCTTTTCTTAGTGCGTTTGCTTTAGCTGGCAACCATTATGATTGTCTTTTGGGAATCTTTGCTTTTTCTGCAGCGTCTGCCTTTTCCTGTGGCAGATAGTGGCTGTCCTTTTTACTGGGTCCAACACGCTTCCTTTAACCAATCCTTAATGGACAAATGCAGCATCCTTTTGTTCTTTCTTGATGAAGGAATCCACAGAGATAACTTCGTGTAGAATGACTGCCTGGTATACGACAGCTGTAGATAAGGCTTATCCCTGAACTAATCTTGTTAAGGGCATCATACCTTGGGCTACAATTTCCTTCAGCATAGATGTAGATGTTGTTGGGGGCATTGTACATAAATCCTTTGTTAGATTCTCGAAGGGCTTGTAATTTGTTAAAAATTACAGTGAAACCCATGGCTCTGCGGTGACAGATCCATTCTTCGTGAACTTCTGGTTGTTCGAGAACTTTGTTCTTTTTGAACTTCAAATTGGCTCTGTTTGGAGTGCAGAGTTGAACGATTAACCACCCTGGAGCTGGAGTGGGTAGAACCTCTGGGCTGGCAGATAGTATTTTTAATACTACCCAATCTGATTTGGAGCTTTTTCGAAATTTCTTGACTGCTTCGATTATGGACTTATGTAGTCCTAAAATTTCTCTGTTTCCGGGGCTGCATGTAACGCTAGCACAGAAACCGAACATTACTGCTTTGCTAACGTCGTCTGCAGGACTTCCTGCAAGAAAATGAATTCTGGGATAAATTCCAGAAGTGTCAATTACTTGACTGTTAGTGCTCTGGGCTGTATAAACCCATTTTGAATATGAAACGTATTGTTCCATGGATATAGCCTGATTTAATATAGGCCTTTGTGCCTTAGGCATGATGACTGTGAAGTCATTTTCTTCCTCTGTTTCTGAGGAGGTAGAACATTCTTGAACCTTTCCTTTCGTTTTGAAAGTAGGCTTAAGGAGTTCTTGTGTGGACAAAAGTCCCTCTCCTTCTTGGAGACTATCAGACATAAGTCCTTTTCCTTTTTGGGCACGTTTACATGCTCCAAGAAAGGCCTGATGTATTTCATCAGATAAGTCAATGGCTTGTAACGCCATTACTTCATCGAGGCTGGATAAGGCCTGGATGATGCGAGGATTAATTTCCTCTTCAATTTCCGTCTGGATCTGTGTCATTCGTTCATGAGCGACACATAATTCCTGGATGGCCATTTCCAATAAGGATCTGGCGTCTGCTGAAGATGTCTGTTCTTCAACCATTGGCTTCCCTGCTAAGAAAATCAGCAAGATGGTTATTCTTACCTTTTATATGTTCAATATCGAATTGATATTCCTGAAAATATTGTTGCCATCTATGGCGTCTTTTATACTCAGGAGTACAAGGAAGCTTATTAAAAATATAAGCCTTAACATTTGTATTATCAGTCCTGACTAAGAACTTTACAGGTAAAATAAAGAAATGGAATTTAGCGAAACTCCGTTTTAAGGCGAGTAATTCCTTTTCATTGCTGTGATAATTAATCTCAGCTGGTTTAAAGCATCCATTATCATACCTGCAAATGTGTTCTTTGTCATCAGCCTTTCTGGCTTTAAGGACACCTCCCCAGTAAAGGTCTGAGGCATCTGTTTCAACTATTAGTTGATCACCTGGTTCAGGGATGGCCAATCTAGGTAATTGACTACACATTCTTTTGAGTTGTTGGACAAGATGGGTGTGGTAGTCTTGCCATTATAAATTTAATCTTTTCTTAAGAAGGTCTTGAAGTGGACCTCTTAACCATGCTAGGTTAGGCACAAAGTCACTGACGTAATTGATACATCCTAAGAAACGTTCAACCTGTTTTCGGTCGTAGAGTTTATCAGGGAAATTGGCAACTTTTTCACATATGTGGGGTTGCATTTCTATACCCTTATGGTCGATTTTTAGACCTAAAAACTCAATTTGTTCTTTTGCAATCTCAGCTTTTTTAACTGATAATATTAGCCCGTGATTACGGCTTTTCTCAATGAATTTCATGAGATGAATTGCATGATCTGCAATATTAGAAGAAAAGATCAAAATATCATCAACATAAACTAGACAAAAGTCTGAATATTCATTGAAGATATTATCCATTCTCCTTTGGAAAATCTGTGGGGCGTTTTTTAGTCCTATCGGCATTACATTCCAAATGTATTGCCCTTGAGGTGTGCTGAATGCAGTTAGGGGCTTAGCAGATTCTTTTAGTTTAATCTGATAAAATCTCGATTTGCAATCAAACTTGGAAAACCACTTTTTGTTAAGGGTTTTGTTGATAAGCAATTCCTTATTAGGAAGGAAATAGCCATCAAAGACGGTTAATTCGTTTAACCTTTTGTAGTTAATCACCATTCTTGGCTTGCCTCTCTTTTGTTCAGAGTGGTTGTTTACCATGAATGCTGGACTACTATGAGGACTTTTGTTATCCTCAGTGCTTTTGAAAGCTAGTTGCTTTTCTTCGAGTTCTTTGAGTTGAACTTTGAACTCGAGTTCATCTGCCTGACTATATCTCATGGGCTTAACTCGTACAATTGAGTTGGCCTCTTTGAGTTGGATGTCTGCATAAGACTTATCCTTGTCCCAATTCTTCAATGGGTTGTCATCGAAATGGGCTTGTAGAAGTGTTTTTACTTCGTTCTCTAGCCGAAATTCTAATGCTCTTTGGGTGTTTGATAGAGCATTTAGCAATTGGGCTTTGACCTTAGAATGGTCTTTGGGCCTTTTTGTAAGGTTTTTGGGCTGGTTTATATTTTTGGGCCTAGGCTCTCCACCATGCTGGCTGCGTGGTTGAAATGAGATAGTTCCTCGATACTGAGGATGGGCTATGAGCTGGGACCTAATCCAATGTCCACATGGGGTAAGGAAACTAATGTGTGAGTGGTCACAGCTATATTCCTTCAATCTATTAAGAAAGTCAACTCCTAAGAGGAGGTTATAGGTAGCATCTTTAGGTGCTTGTATTACTACAGTAGGTAGTGGTAATACCTTGAACTGGTTTTCTGTGCTATCTTGGATAGCTATAAACTGACCAAAAACGGTTTTGGTGAGTTTAGTAACCTGTCCAGATGCTACAACCACCTGTAGGGGTTTATGCAAGTCTTTCCAGTATCGTTCTGGATAAGAATTGGCGGATGCCATTGTGACATCTGATCCTGTGTCTATCATGGCGTGAAACCATTCAGGTTGATGAAACCTGTAAACTAGTTGTACCTTAATATATGGCACCTTATTCATGGACTTTACTGGCATGAACAATTATACCATTGAGCTTAATGGTCATAAAATGCTCAGTTATGGAATAAGTGGTTTCTGATAAGAAACGCATCCCTAGGAGCAAATCAGCTTTAGTTTTAAAAGCTTGATTTTCTAGATGAATAATCCGTTCAACGGATTCAAAGAGTACAGGAACATAAGTTAGTTTATGTTCTTGCATTTGAGAATAAATCTCAGGATTAGCGTAGTTATGCTGGATGGCAGGATTAATCCAAATTAATTCGTCTTTCCATTGTGTGATGTAAATCTTACTCACAATTTGGAAATTAGCCAGTTTTGGACTTGGCAATCGCTCAAGGGGGGAGCTTCGTAGAATACTACCGTCTACGGAGTATCTACCTTGCATACTATTGCATCTATTAAACAGTGGTTTCTGTTTAATATCAATTTGCCACTCGTTGATTGGCTGCAACCTAGGTCTAGAAATCTCCTGGATTTCACAGATATCAGAAAAGATATCGTCTAACTCAATTTCGTCTTTTTGGAGAAATTGGTCAATAACATGAGTGTTACTAAGCATGTAACTTACCATGGTATAGATGGTAAATGGTGAATGGTGTAGACTTTCTAGTAAGTCTGACCTTTGAAAGTGATAACAGAGATTCAGGGCACGGTTAGTGTCCAAATCTCTAATGGGTATACTATACCCTGGGTAAGTGGTGAAACTAAGGTTTTGGTAAACCAAGTTTCCCTTCGGAATGCCTATTATGGCTTCTGATCGATTTGCAATGCGATTATGCATTAATGTAAGAATTATAGGGGTGTCTAATCCCTTTTGAAAGGTGGCTTTCAAATGAATTCTCACTGCACCAAAATGAATATAACCGATCTTGGTTCGGTCCTTTTCAGGGACTTTCCTGATTTTTTGTCTAATCTGTTCGATGGTTACTAAGGGCAATTCTACTTGTCCTTCAGCTATATTGCTGCTAATAGGGATTTCCTTAATATTAGTACCAAAGTACTGAATATTCTTTCTACGGAAAATGTGTAATAAGGTTCGTTTAAAACCTTCGTGCTCATTTATCTTGAGGTTTTTAGATAAAATCTTTTGATACTTTTTTTTATCGAAAAGTATCTCATTTGAATACGTACCTGAGGATTCACCTTCCTCTTGTTGTGAATGCTCTTCAGTCTGACTCATCGTCTGAGCTGCTGGATAACTATGTTAAGACGAGGATCTCGTCTTCAGACGTTATGTCTGAAAATGCTACTTCTTCATAGCCTGCAAATTGCTCAAATAACTCATTAGAGCAAACACCTGCAAAGTTAATTTTCTTGGGGCATTCATTTGCATAATGTCCCTTTTCATTGCAGTTCCAACATTTGCAATCCTGTTTTTGGATTTGTTTAGAAGAACTCTTGTCTTCTTTTCTTTTTTGTTTCTTTTTAAAGAATTTTCTTTTCTTCTTGAAAGGTTTAGGGTGCTTCTTGACACGTTTACCAAGTTTCTTTTTGGCCTTAAACTTCTTTTTCTGTTTAGTAGATTTGTCTAATTGACAACCAAACTTACTAGGATAATAGAGCTGATCTTTACATTTCAGCTTCTTTTGATCCTTTTGAAGCCTCTTTCTTTTGTAGGCTTTTTCACATTCATCTGCTAGTGTTACTCTAGCAAACTCAATTCTGGCACCTAATGTGTCAGTTCTTTCAGGTCGTTCAGCGGCCTTCCATTTACTAAATATTAAATCACTCCATGGGAATGGTAATTTAGTAAAAAAACATATCGTTATGGAAATTTAACGAATTAGAGGCTGCTGAAGATATTTCAGCTTTGTAATAATACTTTTCAAATTCACAAACATAGGCATCAAAATAATTGATGTCGCATATCTGTAAATTATAAAGCATCGTGAGGTATTTTTGCCTCTTTAATCGCTTTTCTCTTAAACGATACTGAGAATAGTCTTCTCCCAAAAATTCTCTTCGAATTTCGTTCTCAATCGTATTAATGATTGTTTTATTGTCATTAGTGGTTGTCCCACCTAAATATCTTACCTTGGTTTCTTCAGGTAAGGCAGTAAACCAGTCAGATACTTTCCCACTTAAAGTTAAAGGGATGAAAATTTTTAATTCATCACCATCTGTTCTGGTAACACCAGAATAAATGAGTAAGGCTTTTACCCATTCTTTGATAACTTCGTCTGTATTTGTAACACAGTCAATGTTTAAGGTAGCGCCTGCATTACTCAAAGGGTAAGCATGGCCTGGGTGAGGGAATAGATGAGGTCTTCCCACTCGTCTTTGTCTAGACAAAGGGTGACGATATCGGTAGCGTTGTGCTTCCTCTTCATCATCACTTCCTATGTGACTATCAAGATTAGTCTGACTCTCGGGTCTTACCTCTGGACCACTTGGACCACTAGACTGCGTTGAGTCTGGTACAATCATAGGGTGACTTGTTGATGCTTCACCTGTGGCCTCCATATTACATTGTAATTGGAGTTCATTGATCTTATCTAGGATCTCGTCTTCCTCATCCGAATTAGCTTGAGCATATTCTTGCTCTAATTCTTCTAAGGAAATAAACGTTCGAACCATGTTCGAAATTGAAGGATACCCTGGTTTGGTAGGGTCGATAGAAGGGTTAAATCTAACTCTTCTGCGAACTATTTGAGGTTCAGATTCTGATTTAGGAGTATGCAGAATTAATTTCTGGATTTCTCCTAATCCCTCATAGATACTATTTAGCTTAGTATCTATTGTTTGTCCTTGTAAATTGGACTTCCATAATTCCTTATATGGAGTTGATGAACTGCTACCAGCTTTATCCATCACTTAATCCTGATAAAGAATCTCTAGCAGGGCTTGCTAGGTCAGGTTGTACGTACCATTGACAATTGGCAAGTTCAGCCTGTTGACAGATATAAATCCATCTTTCCTCTTTAATTTTAAGACAATTTGGCTTGTCTCTGGGTCTGAGACATGAAGAATGGCTCTGATACCATTTCGACAGCTTCTTTTTCCAGTTATTGAGCATAGCTACAACTGGGTGCGGAATTATTTTTAGACCTATTGGTCCTTCTTCTTTTAAGAAACTCTTGGTATTTATAGTCATAATTTTGATTATGACGTCTGAGACAAGTGTCTAAAGAAAGTAAGGCCTCGTTAATGCCGTCAAGAATAGCCTTTTGGCGATGGATAACATTAAGATGATAAAGATTATCATTTTCAAGGATACTCCTTGGGCTTGGAATAATTATCTCGCCCATTAGCGAGTACTAGAGGATTATCGAAAAAGTCATTACCTAATCGTTCTAGTCCTCGTCTGCTGATGTTAATCAAGGTCTCTTTGACCTGAATAATAAACTCACTGTTTTCCTTCTCTAGAAGGCATCGTTCTAAAGCATTTTTAACTATAGCCTTGGCGTGTAGTTGTTTAGGGCTAAAGGGGTTCATCTTAACTAAACTAGGTTTCAAGCATATAAACAAATTAATGATAATTATTAGTCTTATCAAACTAAGTAGTAAATATGCATCTTGTCATAGAACATAATTAATTAGAGATAAGGTCAATACCTCGCTGGACCTCAGCCTCTTTCGCCGGCGACCACCTGTCTTTTGGCTACTCCTCTGGCTATTCCAAAGGTACTCCAGACCCTCTTCTCAAACCAAATAATGTTGTATACCAAGATGTATAAAAACTACTTTTATTGATAATACTAATAATTATACACTAATTTTGTTTACATACTCTACTCCCTAAAGGAGTAGTTACTCGGCCCTCATTCTCTCTAGAATTTTTAGATAGAGATGCTCTCTCCCTAATCTCGTCTTCCATACAAATGGGGGGTCGCTCCTTTATATAGAAGAGCTGAACCGACAATAGTACAATTAGCAAAAGTAAAATAAATAGAGAATCTACTTTTACTGTAGACAATAGCTGCTTTTCGTACAGCATGCGTTGCTTGCTTTTTGCTTTTGCTTAGTGCGTTTGCTTTTCGTACAACATGCGTTGCTTGCCTTTTGCTTTTGCTTAGTGCGTTTGCTTTTCTTAGCTGGCAACCATTATAATCGTCCTTTTGGGAATCTTTGCTTTTTCTGCAGCGTCTGCCTTTTTTCTTTAGCAGATAGTGGCTGTCCCTTTCACTGGGTCCAACACGCTTCCTTTAACCAATCCTTAACGGACAAATGCAGCATCCTTTTGTCCTTTCTTGATGAAGGAATCCACAGAGATAACTACGTGTAGAATGACTGCCTGGTATACGACAGCTGTAGATAAGGCTTATCCCTGAACTAATCTTGTTAAGGGCATCATACCTTGGGCTACAATTTCCTTCAGCATAGATGTAGATATTGCTGGGTGCATTGTACATAAATCCTTTGTTAGATTCTCGAAGGGCTTGTAACTTGTTAAAAATTACAGTGAAACCCATGGCTCTGCGGGGACAGATCCATTCTTCGTGAACTTCTGGTTGTTCGAGAACTTTGTTCTTTTTGAACTTCAAATTGGCTCTGTTTGGAGTGCAGAGTTGAACGATTAACCATCCTGGAGCTGGAGTGGGTAGAACCTCTGGGCTGGCAGATAGTATTTTTAATACTACCCAATCAGATTTGGAGCTTTTTCGAAACTTCTTGACTGCTTCGATTATGGACTTATGTAGTCCTAGAATTTCTCTGTTTCCGGGGCTGCATGTAATGCTAGCACAGAAACCGAACATTACTGCCTTGCTAACGTCGTCTGTAGGACTTCCTGCAAGAAAATGAATTCTGGGATAAATTCCAGAAGTGTCAATCATTTGACTGTTAGTGCTCTGGGCTGTATAAACCCATTTTGAATATGAAACGTATTGTTCCATGGATATAGCCTGATTCAATATAGGCTTTTGTGCCTTAGGCATGATGACTGTGAAGTCATTTTCTTCCTCTGTTTCTGAGGAGGTAGAACATTCCTGAACCTTTCCTTTCGTTTTGAAAGTAGGCTTAGGGATTTCTTGTGTGGACAAAAGTCCCTCTCCTTCTTGGAGACTATCGGACATGAGTCCTTTTCCTTTTTGGGCACGTTTACATGCTCCAAGAAAGGCCTGATGTATTTCATCAGATAAGTCAATGGCTTGTAACGCCATTACTTCATCGAGGCTGGATAAGGCCTGGATGATACGAGGATTAATTTCCTCTTCAATTTCCTTCTGGATTTGTGTCATTCGTTCATGAGCGACACATAATTCGTGGATGGCCATTTCCAATAAGGATCTGGCGTCTGCTGAAGATGTCTCTTCTTCAACCATTGGCTTCCCTGCTAAGAAAATCAGCAAGATGGTTATTCTTACCTTTTATATGTTCAATATCGAATTGATATTCCTGAAAATATTGTTGCCATCTATGGCGTCTCTTGTACTCAGGGGTACAGGGGAGCTTATTAAAAATGTAAGCTTTCACATTAGTGTTATCTGTTCTGACTAAGAACTTTACAGGTAAAATCAAGAAATGGAATTTAGCAAAACTTCGTTTTAAGGCGAGTAATTCCTTTTCATTGCTGTGATAATTAATCTCAGCTGGCTTAAAACATCCGTTAGCATACCTGCAAACATGTTCTTTGTCATCAGCCTTTCTGGCTTTAAGGACTCCTCCCCAGTAAAGGTCTGAGGCATCTGTTTCAACTATTAGTTGATCACCTGGTTCAGGGATGGCCAATCTAGGTAATTGACTACACATTCTTTTGAGTTGTTGGACAAGATGGGTGTGGTAGTCTTGCCATTGTAAATTTAATCTTTTCTTAAGAAGATCTTGAAGTGGACCTCTTAGCCATGCTAGGTTAGGCACAAAGTCACTGACGTAATTGATACATCCTAAGAAACGTTCAACCTGTTTTCGGTCGCAGAGTTTATCAGGGAAATTGGCAACTTTTTCACATATGTGGGGTTGCATTTCTATACCCTTATGGTCGATCTTTAGACCTAAAAACTCAATTTGTTCTTTTGCAATCTCAGCTTTTTTAGCTGATAGTATTAATCCGTGATTACGGCTTTTCTCAATGAATTTCATGAGATGAGTTGCATGATCTGCAATATTAGAAGAAAAGATCAAGATATCATCAACATAAACTAGACAAAAGTCTGAATATTCATTGAAGATATTATCCATTCTTCTTTGAAAGATTTGTGGGGCGTTTTTTAGTCCCATAGGCATTACATTCCAAATGTATTGCCCCTGAGGTGTGCTGAATGCAGTTAAGGGCTTAGCAGATTCTTTTAGTTTAATCTGATAAAATCCTGATTTGCAATCAAATTTGGAAAACCACTTTTTGTTAAGGGTTTTGTTGATAAGCAATTCCTTATTAGGAAGGAAATAACCATCAAAGACGGTTAATTCGTTTAACCTTTTGTAGTTAATCACCATTCTTGGCTTACCTCTCTTTTGTTCAGAGTGGTTGTTTACCATGAATGCTGGACTACTATGAGGACTTTTGTTATCCTCAGTGCTTTTGAAAGCTAATTGCTTTTCTTCGAGTTCTTTGAGTTGGACTTTGAACTCGAGTTCATCTGCCTGACTATATCTCATGGGCTTAACTCGTACAATTGAGTTGGCCTCTTTGAGTTGGATGTCTGCATAAGACTTATCCTTGTCCCAATATTTCAATGGGTTGTCATCGAAATGGGCTTGTAGAAGTGTTTTTACTTCGTTTTCTAGCCGAAATTCTAATGCTCTTTGGGTGTTTGATAGAGCATTTAGCAATTGGGCTTTGACCTTAGAATGGTCTTTGGGCCTTTTTGTAAGGTTTTTGAGCCGGTTTATATTTTTGGGTATAGGCTCTCCACCATGCTGGCTGCGTGGTTGAAATGAGATAGTTCCTCGATACTGAGGATGGGCTATGAGCTGGGACTTAATCCAATGTCCACATGGGGTGAGGAAACTAATGTGTGAGTGGTCACAGCTATATTCCTTGAATCTATTAAGAAAGTCAACTCCTAAGAGGAGGTTATAGGTAGCATCTTTAGGTGCTTGTATTACTACAGTAGGTAGTGGTAATACCTTGAACTGGTTTCTGTGCTATCTTGGATAGCTATAAACTGACCAAAAACAGCTTTGGTGAGTTTAGTAACCTGTCCAGATGCTACAACCACCTGTAGGGGTTTATGCAAGTCTTTCCAGTATCGTTCTGGATAAGAATTGGCGGATGCCATTGTGACATCTGATCCTGTGTCTATCATGGCGTGAAACCATTCAGGTTGATGAAACCTGTAAACTAATTGTACCTTAATATATGGCACCTTATTCATGGACTTTACTGGCATGAACAATTATACCATTGAGCTTAATGGTCATAAAATGCTCAGTTATGGAATAAATGGTTTCTGATAAGAAACGCATCCCTAGGAGCAAATCAGCTTTAGTTTTAAAAGCTTGATTTTCCAGATGAATAATCCGTTCAGCGGATTCAAAGAGTACAGGAACATAAGTTAGTTTATGTTCTTGCATTTGAGAATAAATCTCAGGACTAGCGTAGTTATGCTGGATGGCAGGATTAATCCAAATTAATCCGTCTTTCCATTGTGTGATGTAAATCTTACTCACAATTTGGAAATTAGCCAATTTTGGATTTGGCAATCTCTCAAGGGGGTAGCTTCGTAGAATACTACCGTCTACGGAGTATCTACCTTGCATACTATTGCATCTATTAAACAGTGGTTTCTGTTTAATGTCAATTTGCCATTCGTTGATTGGCTGCAACTTAGGTCTAGAAATCTCTTGGACTTCACAGATATCGGAAAAGATATCGTCTAACTCAATTTTGTCTTTTTGGAGAAATTGGTCAATAATATGAGTGTTACTTAGCATGTAACTTACCATGGTATAGATGGTAAAAGGTGAATGGTGTAGACTTTCTAGTAAGTCTGACCTTTGAAAGTGGTAACAGAGATTTAGGGCACGGTTAGTGTCTAAGTCTCTAATGGGTATGCTATACCCTGGGTATGTGGTGAAACTAAGGTTTTGGTAAACCAAGTTTCCCTTCAGAATGCCTATTATGGCTTCTGATCGATTTGCAATGCGATTATGCATTAATGTAAGAATTATAGGGGTGTCTAATCCCTTTTGAAAGGTAGCTTTCAAATGAATTCTTACTGCACCAAAATGGATATAACCGATCTTAGTTCGGTCCTTTTCAGGGATTTTCCTGATTTTTTGTCTAATCTGTTCGATGGTTACTAAGGGCAATTCTACTTGTCCTTCAGCTATATTGCTGCTAATAGGGATTTCCTGAATATTAGTACCAAAGTACTGAATATTCTTTCTACGGAAAATGTGTAATAAGGTTCGTTTAAAACCTTCGTGCTCATTTATCTTGAGGTTTTTAGATAAAATCTTTTGATACTTCTTTTTATCGAAAAGTATCTCATTTGAATACGTACCTGAGGATTCACCTTCCTCTTGTTGTGAATGCTCTTCAGTCTGACTCATCGTCTGAGCTGCTGGATAAATATGTTAAGACGAGGATCTCGTCTTCAGACGTTATGTCTGAAAATGCTACTTCTTCGTAGCCTGCAAATTGCTCAAATAACTCATTAGAGCAAACACCTGCAAAGTTAATTTTCTTGGGGCATTCATTTGCATAATGTCCCTTTTCATTGCAGTTCCAACATTTACAATCCTGTTTTTGGATCTGCTTAGAAGAACTCTTGTCTTCCTTTTTCTTTTGTTTCTTTTTAAAGAATTTTCTTTTCTTCTTGAAAGGTTTAGGGTGCTTCTTGACACGTTTACCAAGTTTCTTTTTGGCCTTAAACTTCTTTTTCTGTTTAGTAGATTTGTCTAATTGACAACCAAACTTACTAGGATAATAGAGCTGATCTTTACATTTCAGCTTCTTTTGATCCTTTTGAAGCCTCTTTCTTTTATAGGCTTTTTCACATTCATCTGCTAGTGTTACTCTAGCAAACTCAATTCTGGCACCTAATGTGTCAGTTCTTTCAGGTCGTTCTGCGGCCTTCCATTTACTAAATATTAAATCACTCCATGGGAATGGTAATTTAGTAAAAAACATATCGTTATGGAAATTTAACGAATTAGAGGCTGCTGAAGATATTTCGGCTTTGTAATAATACTTTTCAAATTCACAAACATAGGCATCAAAATAATTGATGTCGCATATCTGTAAATTATAAAGCATCGTGAGGTATTTTTGCCTCTTTAATCGTTTTTCTCTTAAACGATACTGAGAATAATCTTCTCCCAAAAATTCTCTTCGAATTTCGTTCTCAATCGTATTAATGATTGTTTTATTGTCATTAGTGGTTGTTCCACCTAAATATCTTACCTTGGTTTCTTCAGGTAAGGCAGTAAACCAGTCAGATACTTTCCCACTTAAAGTTAAAGGGATGAAAATTTTTAATTCATCACCATCTGTTCTAGTGACACCAGAATAAATGAGTAAGGCTTTTACCCATTCCTTGATAACTTCGTCTGTATTTGTAACACAGTCAATGTTTAAGGTAGCGCCTGCATTACTCAAAGGGTAAGCATGGCCTGGGTGAGGGAATAGATGAGGTCTTCCCACTCGTCTTTGTCTAGACGAAGGGTGACGATATCGGTAGCGTTGTGCTTCCTCTTCGTCATCACTTCCTATGTGACTATCAAGATTAGTCTGACTCTCGGGTCTTACCTCTGGACCACTTGGACCACTTTGACCACTAGACTGCGTTGAGTCTGGTACAATCATAGGGTGACTTGTTGATGCTTCACCTGTAGCCTCCATATTACATTGTAATTGGAGTTCATTGATCTTATCTAAGATCTCGTCTTCCTCATCCGAATTAGCTTGAGCATATTCTTGCTCTAATTCTTCTAAGGAAATAAACGTTCGAACCATGTTCGAAATTGAAGGATCCCTGGTTTGGTAGGGTCAATAGAAGGGTTAAATCTAACTCTTCTGCGAACAATTTGAGGTTCAGATTCTGATTTAGGAGTATGCAGAATTAATTTCTGGATTTCTCCTAATCCCTCATAGATACTATTTAACTTAGTATCTATTGTTTATCCTTGTAGATTGGACTTCCACAATTCCTTATATGGAGTTGATGAACTGCTACCAGCTTTATCCATCACTTAATCCTGATAAGGAATCTCTAGCAGGGCTTGCTAGGTCAGGTTGTACATACCATTGATTATTGGCAAGTTCAGCCTGTTGACAGATATGAATCCATCTTTTATCTTTAGTTTTAAGACAATTTGTTTGGTCTCTGGGTCTGAGACATGAAGAATGGCTCTGATACCATTTCGACAGCTTCTTTTTCCAGTTATTGA